>PVJH01043024.1:0-13894 GCA_004026705.1 Nesogale talazaci | reverse complement strand
TTTTTTTTAATGAATCATTTTATTTGGGGGATGTTTTCTTAATGTACAATTACCCTTTGTATGAAACTCTTTCCTGTATACATATGCTGCTGAGGAATTTGTTTCTCTAATCTACCTGAACTAACACAAGTAGCAACAGATACATTTTTATGGTTGGGGGGTCATCACAACATAAAATGTATTAAAGGGTTGCGGTATTGGGAAGTCGAGAACCACTATTATATAGCCTCAAGTGGATGTTCATCTCCCAATTTCCCTCCTTTTGAACAAGTGACCCCAGGCACTGTGGGATCATCCTCCTTCATGCTGACTCTTGTGAAGAGTGCAAAAGGGAGGTGATATGTGGTTCATGGCCAGTAGGCAGCCTTCTAGCCTTTTGTTCAGGAATTGGTTCCTAAGAATGGTTTAATTTGTGTTCTTATAGTTGTGGACTCATAAAATACTTGGTTCCTTTGTGACTTTCTTCACTCAGCATAATGGTTTCCGGGTCCTTCTATGTCATTTGTGTTTCATGCTTTCAACACTGATTTTTTAGGGATACATGGTATTCTATTTTGTGTGTGTACCTTGGTGTCTCTCTCCATTCTTTCACTGTTGGGTATTTGGGCTGCTTGCACTTCTCTTTGTATGAACGTGGGAGAACACACCTCTACTTCATGTTTTTTCCTCTTATTTATTTAGGGTATATGCCCATTAGTGGTATTGCTGGATCATATGTGGTTCCAATTTCAAGTTAAGTATCATCATATCATTTTCCACCATGGCTGAATGTATTTACATACCTAAGTCCATCAGCAGTGTGTCCAAATTTCAATTTCTCCAGCATTTGTTTTATGTTTTTTTGTGGGGTGATGTGGGGATTGGCATTGGAAGTAGCTCATTGTGGTTTTAATTTGCATCTAGCTGATAGCTCGTGATCTCATGAGCATTTTTTCATGTTTGTTACCTATTTGTACTTCATTTTTAGTGAACTGTCTGTTCATATCTTTTGCTCGTTTCCTAATTGGGTCTTTTGTTATTTTCTTTTTGAACTATTAAAGAGTTCTGTGTATTTTGGTACTTACCCCTTTGTTCGATAGGTTATTGGTTAAAAAAAAAAAAAATTCCCCAGTATGTAGGCTCTCATTTCACTCTCCTGATGAAGTTTTTCAATGTGCAGAAGTGATGTAATTTTTGCACATTCCAATCATTTAGCTTGTCTTCTGTTGAATATACCACCTCCATTATACTTGGTAGACTATGTATGCCCTGCCACAGTGCCCTTAAGTTCGTTCCAGCCTTCTCATTGATGATCCTAAGAACCTGAGGTTTACATTTAGATCTTTAATCCATCTTGAGTTTGTGTGCATGGGGAAAGGTGTGGGTTTTGTTTCATTCTTCGGCATATGGAAATCCAATTTTTCCGACATCATTTGTTGAAGAGGCTGTCTTTCTCCCATTGGTTATTTTTAGGTCCTTTGTCACAGATTATATGCCTGTAGATTGATGCATTTATGTTTGGGTTTTCTGTTCTGGTCCATTAGTCCCTGCATCTCTCATTGTACCAGTAACAGTCTGTTTTCGCTACTGTGACTGTGTAGTAGGTTTTTAGGTCAAGCAGTGAGTGCTAGGTCTCTCACTTGATTCTTCTTCTTAAGAAGCTCTTTGGTTATTATGGGTCTTTTGCCTGCCTTTATGAAATTAGTAATTAGTTTTTCCAGGTCTTTAAAGAATTTATTTGGGATTTAAATAGGTATTGCTTGATACCTATAGATCGTTTTAGGTAATAGTATCATTTTCATGATATTAAGTGTGCCTACCTATGACCATGAGATATTCTTCCATTTATATAGATCCATTTTATTGGGAGAAAATCATTTTATTGGGAGATCTTACCACTCTTCTGACATTCCCTACATCAGTTGTATCAAACATATTTGTACATGTTGCCATCATCATTTTCTAAACATTTGCTTTCTATTTGAGCTCTTGCTATCAGCTCCACTTTTTTTTTTTTTATCTCTCCCACCCTCGTGACCCCTTGGTAAATTATAAATTAGTATAATTTCAAACCTTACACTGACTGCTATCTCTTCTCACCCTCACTTTTGTTGTTCGGTCCTCCTGGGTGTGGAGTTATACATCTATCATTGAGATTGGTTCCCTCCCTTCCTCCCCCAATTTTCCCCCTACCCTCTTGGTATTGCTACTCCCATTTCTCTTGCTGTGGAATTTATCTGACCTGAATTCCGTGTGTCATGAGCTCTTATGTGTACCAGTGTACATGCTCTGGCCTAGTCAGAACTGAAAGGCAGGACTGGGGTCATGATGGTAGGGAAGGGGTAAGCCTGAAAGAACCAGAGGATTAGTGTATGTTTAATCGGTACTGTACGGTGCCCTGATTGACTCATCCCTTCTTTGTGAGGGGATGTCCTGTTGTCTCTACCTTTTCAGTTTCTTGTAGTAATGTTGTGTAGTTTTCTCTTTGTAGTTCAGTTGTTTTAGTTAAATTTATTCCTAAGTGTTTCATCTTTCGTGTGGTTATTGTAAATGGTACTGATTTCTTAATGTCTTTTTTGTGTGTGTGTGGTGGGGGGGGGGCACATCACTGCCTCTGGTGGTTGTGGGAACTACCCAGCGTTGCTCCTGAGAGTCGCCACTGGATTTGAACTGCAGTCCCGCACTCAACCACTTACGCCACCAGGCCTCAGCCCTCTTAATGTCTTTCTCATGGTTATTTGCTGGAATACAGGAATCTGGTTGAATCCTGGTACCTTGTCAAATTATTGATCGTGTCCATGTGGATTTATAGGACCATGTAATCTATGAATAGGGAGAGTTTCACTTCTTTGCCTATTTGTATTCCCTTGATTTATTTGTCTTGTCTGGTGGGTCTAGCTAGAACTTTCAGCATGAAGTAGTGATAGGGAACATCCTTGCCAGGTCCCTGTTTTCAGTGGGAATGTTTCTCGCTTTTCCTCATTGAGCTTAATGTTGGCTGTTGGTTTCTCATATGTGGCTTCTATTATGTTGAGTAATTTCCCAATGAATACCTATTTTTGAGTGTTTTGAACAGAAATGGGTGTTGAATATTATTAAGTGCCATTTCTGCATCTATTGGGAAGATTATGTGGTTTTATTTCTTGCATTGTTTATATGGTAGATTACATGCATTGTTTTTTGAATAGTGAATCATCCCTGCTTACCTGAAATGAATTCTACTGGGTCATGGTGAATTATATTTTTGATATGCTGCTGTATTAAGGCTGGGGTTTTGTTAAAGATGTTAGCATTTATATTCATGAAAGATATTGGTAGATAGTTGTCAATCTCTGTGGGGCCTTTGCCTTGTTTGCCTTGCAGTGGTAAGCTGGCTTCATCGAATAAATTTGGAAATTTGTTATCTTTTTCTGTGAATTTGTATAGTATTGGTGTCAGATCTTCTTTGATTATTTGGTAGAATTCCCCTGTGAAATGGTCTGGTTCTGGGCAATTTTTGGTTGGTAGTTTCTTAATGGCCTGCTCTATTTCTTCTTCTGTTATGGGTCTGTTCAATTGAGTGGCTAAAATGTTTATAGGTGTCTATTTATTGTAGAATGTCAAATTTGTTTAAGTACAGTTTTTCATAGGAGTGTGTTCCCTCTCTTTTTATTTAACTCGGATCTGTTACAATTTTGCTGTTTTCGTTTCATATTCTGGGTATTTGCACCTTCTCTTTTTTTCTTTGTTAGTTTACCTGTAGTCTATTTTGTTTATCTTTTTAAAGAACTGTCTTCTTGTTGATTGTTTTCATTGTATTTTGTTTTCCATATTGTTCATTTCTGCTTTGCTCTTATGATTTCTTTCTTTCCTTTATTGGAGAGCTTGTGTTGCTGTCCATATGCCTTTTCTTGGAGGTGTTGTGTTAGGGTATTGATAAGCATTTCTCATCTTAGCTTAATCTTGATAACAACAACAAACTTTGTGGTGGTCCTCCTTTGGGGGGGTGCTTTTATTATAGTTTGGGTGAAAGTTTACAGAGCAGAATTGTTTTCTGTTGAACAAAGTATGCACTACTGTGTGTACACATGCACACGTGTGTGTGTGCACGCATGAGAGAGCGAGACACTGTTTTGTGGTAGTTTTTGAGTCATCCTATTACAACCCTCACTCTAGCTCTGAAAAACACTGGGGAAGCAGAATGGGTTTGGAGTTTCCCCAGAGAATGATTACTTAAAACTTTATTGGTTTTATTTGACATAACTTGGAGCTTGCTCTGTCTTCTATTCCCCTAGTATTTGTCAAAATTAAGATCCAACAACATGTTGTTTAATAACATTGCAGTTTCCTGAACTGGTAATGCTGGGTGGGTCTGGAAGAGGGCCTAGAATTCTAACCAGGCTACAGGTGCTCGCGGCTGCTGATCCATGAATAATATTTGAGGATGAGCCTAGCATTGAGTGTTCCTTGTGAACCAAAGTCAAGGCATTTGGTACATTTCCATTAATTCTTAAAAATTTTAAGGCTACTGATGCGAATTTCGAGTTAGGTTTTTGGTGGTTATGTATTCAGCTACTGAGTGAAAGGTCAGAACGTCAAATCCAATAACCGCTCCATGGAAGAAAGATGTAGCAGTGTTTTTCCTTAAAGCTTACAGCATTGGGGGGGAGCCCTGGTGGCGTCGTGTTTATGCGCGGGACTCTGGCCCTCTGGGATGGAGGTTCAATTCTAGCAGCAGCTCCACACGCGCAAAGGCTGGGCCTCCTACTCCCACCACCAGAGGGCAGTGATAGACAACAAACAAACAAACAAAAGATGACAGCATTGGAAACCTGTGAGCATTTTTACTCTGCTAGAGTTGCTATGAATATAAATTGACTCATACGCTATAGGTTTAGTACTGAGTTTTACAAATGAAAGATACAGATCTCGTGACTGCAGCATTAATTACAGAAGAATGACTAGTGAAATTCTCGCGAATACCGTGAAAGATCCTGGTTGTCAGGTGTTGTTGAATCAGCTCTCTCTCACGTACAACATAATGAAACACTGCATGGTCCCCTATCATACAATTGTTATATTTGAGACTGTCATTGCAGCTATTCTGTCAAACCAGCTGATTGAGCATCTTTCTCTTTGTCTCTGACCCTTTACCAATCATGATGTCCTTCTCCAAGACTGGCCTCTCCTGATAGCAGATTCGGCATACTTGAGATGATGTGTCAACATCAAAGAGCATTCTAGCTATGCTCCCTCAAAGAGATTTATTTGTTCTTCTGGAAGTCCAAGGTCTTTGGAATCTTCTTTGTCAGTACACTAATTCAAATGAATCAGTTTTTCATGTTTACTCCTTGCCCCGCTTTCACATGAGGCTACTGAAAGTGACTTGGGTCAAGTGCACTCTAGTTCTCAGCATGACATTTTTGCTCTGTAACACTTAAAAAAGAAGTCTTCAGCCGCAGATTTTCCCAATGTACTTGATCTATTGACTTCCTCCCTTCTCTGACCACTGGTGGTGGATCCTAATAAAATGGAATCCTTGACAACTTCAATCCTTTCTCTCTTTCTCAGGATGTTTTCTGTGAGTCTAGTTGTGAAGAGTGTACTGGTTACATGTTGGACTGCTAGCCACAAGATCCTACTAGTGGCTTCATGGGTGAAAGCGCAGGTTTTCTACTCTCATAAAGACTTACAGACTCAGGAAACCCACAGCAGCAAGTCTACACGACCCTTGAATTTGAGTCGAGTCGAGGCAGTGAGTTTTTATATTGGTTTGAATTACATTGAGCTATATTCCATTACTGAAGACTCTTATAATAATCTTTATCAGTAAGTACTTCAAAGTCTTTTTGGCTTTCAGCAAGCAAGGTTCTGTCATCTGCATACCTTAAGTTGTTCATGAGCCTTCTTTATTCATGATACTTTATTCTTCTTCATATAATCCAGCTTACTGGATTATTTTCCCAGAATACAGATTGCATAAATATGGTTAAAAAAAAATGCTTGCTCCTCGTTTTAAGCCAAGTCATCCAGTAATTACTTGCTCTGTTTGAACAACTGCCTCTTGTGTATTATTTCTGCATAAGCACAATTAAATGTAAAGCTCCCATTCCTTGCAGTATTATCACTTGTTATGATCCACACATAACATTTGAATACATTTGCAAAGTCAGTAATAGCACAAAACATTTTTCAGATGACTCTACTTCTAGCCAAGGCCTATCTGATATCAGCACTAATATTTCTTATTTATTTAATCTTATTGACTTGCTGGCAGCTCCCTGTTAATGTGCTGCTATAATATTAATGATGTTGCTCAATCATTTCCACATTCTTTTGGGTCACCCTTCTTTAGAGTAATCATAAATATGAGTCTCTTCCAGGTGGTTGCCCAGATTACTGTCTTCCAAATTTCTTGACATAGACTAGTGAGTGCAAATGGTGCTTTGTCAGATTATTGGAATATTTTGATTGTTATTTTGTTATTTATTAACAAGAAGACTGTGTTAGTCTGGGTAAAACTAGAGAATCAAATTTACAGACAGTGAAATGTGGATAAGAAAAAGCTTTATATAATGAGTAAATTGTATATTCAGAAACTATCCCCGCCTAGTCCAGATGAAGTCTATATTACCCCATGTCTGATACAATAAAGTCCTCTTCAGACTCACAAAACACATGCAATGACACTGAATGTAGGCCGATCAGAAGCCAGGGGGTAGAGAGTTTTGTGGGCTCAGTGACATTGTAAGCATCTCAGCACTGGCAAGGGTCTCCATATCGCTCCTCTGTTCTCCTCAGCCTCTAAGCATGTGTCTTCTTCCACAAGGATGTCTTGCAGTGAGTGAGCATGTATCCCGCCTCCAACAAGCAGTTATCTCCTCAGCGCTTCCAAATGAAGCCATCAGACTACTAGCTGCTTGACAGACTAGAGTCCACCCCTTGATGCTGAATCCTCAAACTGACACCAGGTTCTGTAACTACACACACAGCCCTTCGGACTTAGTGGTCAATTATTAAACCTTTGTTTTTCACTAATGCCTCCAGGAGGAGCAGCTTGGATTTCTTCCTTCAATCTCATTGGTTCTTGATCATATGCTATCTTTTGAAATGTGATACAGTAACTCTACATATATTCCACACATCTTCTTTTGATTCTTTCTGTATTATTCAACATTTTGCTTAGAGAATCCACAGATCATTAAGCTTCGACCTTTTTTAAGCCTTTTTTTCATCTTAAGACATACTAAGTGGGTGCTTACCTTGGTTTTCCAAGTCCATTGATACATCTCATTATTATGTTTGACTTTGTCTTCTTGAGCCACTCTCTTTTAAATGTCCTGTTCAGATCTTGAGATTTATCGTTTCTTCCATTTGCTCTGTTTAAGAGCAATTTTGAGAATCTTTTTTGGTATGTTTAGTCTTTTTTTTCTATCCTGCCTTTTTGTGTGTGTGTGTGTGTGCGGGGGGGGGGGGGGGGGGGGCGGTATCACTGCCTCTGGTGGTCGTGGGCACTACCCAGTGCCGCTCCTGAGAGCTGCCGCTGGATTTGAACTGCCAAGCCCGCGGGCTGCAGTTCTGTACTCAACCACTTAGGTCACCGGGCTCAGCCCTCTATCCTGCCTTTTAATGACCTTTTTCGTTTTATCCTGTTTGATATTCTTGGAATCTCATAGCTCTTCTGGTCTTCCATCATTAGTGTTTGTTGCATTAAAATGTAATTGTATTCTTGAGATATTCTTTAGTTCAGATGGGATGTTCTTAAGGTCATATATTGTGTCTCATGGAATTATTTCCACTTTCTTCAACCTCATCCTGAACTTGCATGTGTGCAATTGATATCTGTTCCTCAGTTAGCCCTTAACCTTACTTTTATTTTGGTTCATGGCATTGAGTCGATTCCAACTCTGCATGACCCTCTAGGACTGTCCCTGTGGGCTTACCTAACTAACAAAACTAACTCCATACGGGAGTAGAAAACCTCATCTTACCTCCCAAAGAGTACTTGATGGTTTCACACTGCTTGCATTTAGTAGCCTAATGTGTAATCCATAACACTACCAGGGCTCATAAGCTCCCTTCCATTAGATGTCAGTTTTAAGCCTTTGAACTCTTAATTGGTGAGTTCAGGTGTATAGTCAGTGTTTATGTTGTTGAAAGGATGTTTGCAGTGAAGAAATTGTTGATCTTGCAAATTCCGGCCATGTGATCTCTGGCTTCCTTTCCAGCAGCATCACCAAGGCCATGTTTTCCAACTACTATTTCTTCCTCTTAGTTTGCAACTTTCACTTTTTAAAAAAGCAATTCACTCTTCCCCCTCTTCCCCGCTCCTCTGCTGCCGCCGCCATGAAGGTCAAGCTGTGCAGTTTCAGTGGCTACAAGATCTACCCTGGACACGGGGGGCGCTACGCCAGGACCAATGGAAAGGTTTTCCAGTTTCTGAATGCAAAATGCGAGTTGGCATTCCTTTCCAAGAGGAACCCTCGGCAGATAAACTGGACTGTCCTCTACCGAAGGAAGCACAAGAAGGGGCAGTCGGAAGAAATTCAAAAGAAAAGAACCCGCCGTGGAAATTCCAGAGGGCCATCACAGGTGCATCACTTGCTGACATAATGGCCAAGAGGAATCAGAAACCTGAAGTTAGAAAGGCCCAGCGAGAACAGGCTATCAGGGCTGCCAAGGAAGCAAAAAAAGCAAAGCAAGCTTCTAAAAAGACCGCAATGGCTGCTACCAAGGCTCCCACAAAGGCAGCCCCTGAACAAAAGATTGTGAAGCCTGTGAAAGTCTCCGCTCCCCAGGTTGGTGGAAAACGCTAAGTTGGCCGATGAGACTTTCCAATAAAGATGCAACTGAGAAAGAAAAAAAAGCAATTCAGTAGTCCAGTCACATTCCGCAGAATTGTCCAGTCATCACCATAATCAACTTTAGAACATTTGCTTCACTCTTGGTACTCATCATTATTAGTTTCTCATTTCCTCTTAACCTCTGACATTACCCAACAAACAGACAAACAAATTGCTGTGAGTCACTTCTGACTCGTAGGGACCCAATAGGACAGGGTAGAACTTCCCTGGTGAATTTCCAAGGCTGTAACTGTTCAGTGGAGTAGAACGTTATCGCCACTTTCTCCTGAGCATACCCCGAGGAACCATTAACCTGTTTTCATATTCTAGCAACCAGTAATTTTTAATGCATCTTGATTGCATGTCTGATCAATCTTAGATTGAAGAAACTGGTATATGTCTTAAGTTTCTTCATCAGTGTCTTTAGTAGTTCTTTAGTAGTTGCATAGTAGTTGTATTAATTAATTTTTATTACAGGTGTACAGATTTTATCCCATCACATATAACTTGAGTCACCAAACTTACGAGGTTGAAGCGAGTAAGTCTTGTCCCCACAACAATTTAAAAATTAGTCAAGAGCCCTAAATATATTTTTACAAACAGATCTGAATACTATCCTTAAATTTTTATTTCAATTTTTATTTTCAATTTTTATTCATAGTCACATGTACGTGCCAGAAGAGCTGCATATGGCTGGAGAGCCTGAGTTTGCCGACCCATAACATACAGCGTTACTTCAAAGCCTTTATAAGTTTTTTTAAACAGGTCAACACCATTTGTCTTCAATTTGTTACTCAGATCGTAGTAAACCATGTGGTTGTCCCACTCCAAATAAATAACCAGTCTATTTTAGCTCAAGAAAACCTAGCTTATCGATCTTGATGAGCTCTATTTCAATATTGAAGGCTTGCCATTTTCCTATCTTTATGCATCATACATTTTAATGTTTTGATTATCAATGAGTGTTTGTAGGTGTTTCTTATTTTGAATTGTGGTCCATTAGAAAATAAAGGTCACAGAAGACTCATAGTTCCTGGGCCTGCTAAATCTGTTCTTTTTGTTTGTTTTGTTTTGTTTTTGTTTTTGTTTTTTTGTTTGGGGCATCACTGCTCTCCAGTGGTGGGAGTGGGAGGCCCAGCCCCACTGCTGGAATTGAACCTCTGTCCCAGTGCACCGCAGTCCCGCACACAACCACTACGCCACTGGGGCTCAGCCCCTAAATCTGTTCTTATAGCTACAAACATGCTTTGCCAGTCAGGCCAAGAAGCACCTGGATTTGATACCTCTCTTCATATTTATTGTAGCTGGAGGTATAGAACAGCATTGCATGTAGGGCATGCATCGGACACTGTTTAATCCAGATATCAGTTAGGACAGAAAGAACAACCCGGACCCATGAGTCCCAATGAACACTGTAAAGTTCTTTGCAATGAATATGGATTATAGTAGTCTGAAAAAAGAAGGTCCTGATTTCTAAATGAAATATTTTCCTATAGAGCTGCTTAGAATGAAGCTCTCCCAGAAGTTATCTGCACAATTTCCACTTGACCAGGATATCATTATTCCCTAAATCATGTTGATGTGTCATGAGGGGGTTTACACTGAGTAATAAACATCTGAAACTTGTATTGGCGGCAGTGGGTAGGGGCTAGAAAATGAAGGTTCCTAAAAGCTTTGCGCCAACAAATTCTTAGGGGCTCAGTTTCTGGCACTGTATCACATAGTATTCTACAACTCTTAATAATGTTTTCAGTGGTAAATTTTTCAGTAATATGCTATATTTTTCTAACCCATTCTTAGTTTGGAAGCTATGCTGGGTCACCCTAGGGTCTTTAAAATCCTGGCAAAATAGTTCCAGCATGGCAACAGCATACAAGCCACCACTAGATCACAAAAACTGACAGATGAGTTACATAAAAGATACCTGAATGGTGAAAAATGACTTGTGCTCAACTACTGATACAAATTTGGTGGTTCATATCCATCCAGCAACCCTGCCTTAAGAAAGACCTCGGTGATCTGATTTTTAAAAGATTACTGCTAAGAAAACCAAATGGAAAACAGTTCTACTTTGTAACACATGAGGTTGGCAAGAGTCAAAATTGATTTGACAGGTTTGGTTTTTTAACATTCTGTCCAACTTGCTGTGCCACCTAATGGCTGGCCATTCTCATCCAGGATGCATACTGTCTAGTATATAGAAATTAGGCTGACTTTTGTCTCTTGTTTGTACATTCCTTGGGATAGGCTATGTGGACTCACCATGTCATCTTCAAATGAAGACAATTTTCTGTTTGTTTGTTTTCTGTGACATCACTGCCCCCTGGTGGGAGTTTAGGAGGCCCAACCTTGCTCCTGGAGAGCTGCTGCTGGATTTGAATCCAGCAGTCCTGGGCCGCAGTCCTGCACACAGCCATTACGCCACCAGGGCTCAGCCCGCATGGGCACAATTTTTATTTGGATGCTTATGCCTTTATTTTCTTGGTTTTTTTCCTCTGACAAGAATTCCTAACACAATGTTGAATAGCAGTGGTAGGCATGAACATCTCTATTTTGTTTTCACATGCCGTTAATTTATCTAGCTCATTAATGAGTAAGCCATCATGGGGGTGAAGTTCCTTCAAAGGAGATCAGAACTGATTATGCATTTGTATTTTCACCCGAAAAACAAATGCAAGATGAGACAGAAAAGTTACATGAAAACTTTGTTAATAAACTACAAGAAAATAAAAAATATATTTTTAAAATTATCTTTTTCTTTTCATTTTTTTTGGGGGGGGGGGGGCATCACTGCCCTGGTGGGAGTAGGAAGCCCAGCCTTGCTCCTGGAGAGCTGCTGCTGGATTTGAACCACCAACCCTGTGGGCTGCAGTCCCGCACACAACCACTACACCACTGGGGCTCAACCTAAAATTATCTTTCTTACTTGAAACAAAACCTTTACATCTCTACTGATAAAAAACCTTTTCAACAAGTCAATCTTCTGTAAGATAACATCTAATTTTTAGAGGTTTAGCACTAAGTATTAGTAAATAGTAATCAAAAAAGTTATCTTTCTCTAGTATGACAGATGACCTTTAGACAGGCTTCCTAGACAATAATCTGAAATTAACTTGAAAATACACAGCAGGGCTGAGCCCCGGTGGCATAGTGGTTGTGCGCGGCACTGCAGCCCACTGGGACGGAGGTTCAATTCCAGCAGTGGGGCTGGGCCTCCTACTCCCACCACCGGAGAGCAGTGATGCCCCCCCCCCCCCAAAAAAAAAGAAAGAAAATACACAGCAATCCTTATTGCCTTATTGATATATTTTGGATAACTTTCCTTAATAAGGAGATGCAGACTCCTCTCAGGTCCACTGAAGATGCAGCCAATATTGTCTACTTTATTCCTGAACCTAAGTGTACTAGGACTCGGGTCTTGCTCCAGCCTGGAATAAGGCATAAGTTGGAGGGTAAATACTGTTGTTGGTAGACTTAGTTTACTTCTACTAAACTGGGACTGAACTTCCCTGGGTTAAAGGAACATTTCCAATGGACCAGGGAGGGGACTTGTGTTGAGAAAGTCAGTGCAGATTCCTCTGGAGCCTTGTTCAAAACATCTTTAAAAGAAGGACCTCTGGAGTGTCCATGAAAACACAAATACAGAAGATCTAGCTTTAATCATTGGCAAGACTCCCATAGTCATGACTTTAACACATTTTCCAAATTGTGGAAAGCCTATCGTACAAGTAATAACTCTGCCCAGTTCACCACCAGTTCTAACTTTTATGTTGGCAAGAAAATGCTGAAAGTAAACTTGAAGAATATACAGAGCAGAATTATCTCACATCTCATTACAAGATTATTGCAGCCCTTCAGTCATAAGCAAGTTAAATCAGGTTTAACACTAAATCAAATTCAGAATTTTATATTTATATTTTTTACAGTTCACTAATTCAGTCATAGCAAGAATTGTATAATCATTACCATAGTTTCAGAACGTTTCCCCTTCATAATTGTCTGTAAAATGAATTGTGCAATCACCTTCAGTTCCCTCCCACCTTTACTTTTTACTCCCCAAATCCCTTCACCCACCCCTCATCCCCTACAAACCCTTGCATCATCAGTATCTCTGTGCTTCACAAACTGGTAAACCCAACAAAGAGTAAAGAACAAAAATAAATAAATGAAACAATAGTAATAAAAGGACATAAATACAAACAGTAAAAGCTATTTTTGTCATGTCATGGAACAAGCAAGAAATCCTTGCACCTAGAATAAATTCAGGTTGGATCTAGAGCAGCGGTTCTCTACCCATGGGTCACGATCCCTTTGGTGTTCGAATGACCCTTTCACACGGGTCGCCTGATTCATAACAGCAAAATTACAGTTATAAAATAACAACGAAAATAATTTTATGGCTGAGGGAGTCACCACAACTTCGGCAACTGTGTTAAAGAGCCACGCGATTAAGAAAGTATAGCCTCTTCCAGTGAGTTGTAGTCAGTTCCTAATTGTTTCAGCTATTCCCTTTTGTTCAGTTGACCTCGGGCCTCCTATTCTGGATTTTGCCTAAAAGTCTGTTTTATCAGAGTTAATATTGCTACTCTTGTTCTTTTGTGATTGTCACTAGCTTCACATATGTTTTCCTTTCTTAGGTATATATTCTATTTTTGTCTTTGTGTCTAGGATGTATCCTTCTAGAAAGCATGTTGATGGACCTTGTTTTCATACCCATTCTGCTACTCTCTTGAGTGGTGCATTTAATCTATTTACATTCAGTTTAATTATTGAAAGATATGAATTTATTGCTCTTTCACTGTGTTCATTATGGTATGCCGGTTTCTTTTTTCCCATATAATTTTCTATGATGAATGTGTGTGTGTGGCTATTGTCGTTATTGCTGGTGTTTTGGAGTTTACTAATACTGTGGTTTACTTTTGATTAAACATGTTCATTGTCTTTTTGGGGGGATGCATCACTGCCCTCTGATGGGGGTAGGAGGCCCAGCCTTGCTCCTGGAGAGCTGCTGCTGGATTTGAACCGCCAACCCAGTGGGCCGCAGTCCCGCATGTGTTCATTGTCTTTAAGGTTGCCTTATAATACTTTTTTTT
>PVJH01043023.1:0-13867 GCA_004026705.1 Nesogale talazaci | reverse complement strand
TCATAAAGGTTTAGTAAACACTGAATAGCAAAGAAGAATACAAGAAAATGTGAAAACAAAATGAACTCAGCACAGAAAATTATGTGGAACAAGGTAATTAGTATCACCAAAACAGAGAGAAAAAAATGACAAAATTAAAGACAAAACATGGATCTGCTAAACATCCCAGAGAAGAATGAACCTAGAAGACATCATGCTAAGTGGAATTAGTAAATCACAAAATGACAAATATTATATGAGACCATATTGTAAAATGTCAGCAAAAGGTGTTCACACTAAAAGACACATTGATGACTACTAAGGGTGAGGGTGGAGGAAGATCTAACTCACTGGTGGGTGTTGAGGAAGACAATATACAATAGGGGGAGGTTGGGAAAAAAAAGATGGGGGGAGGAGAAGAAAGTGGGAGGAGTGCAAAATTTACAGGCAACACAATTAAATAGTGTTAATGCTCACTATCCTGCAATAATAGTAAATTCATGGGTAGATACACAGACTGAATGGTTGTGGAAGGAAGAGTGGGAGTATATCTACTAACACATCTAGGTTAGACAGAGCATATGTATCCATTGTTATTTAAATTTGCTACAACTATATCCATGAATATGGTGAAAACTTCTAAGACAAAGCTAAACCCCTTGAAAAAAGAATGACTGGCCTCAATGGCTCAGAACCATCGTCTCATGCAACAAGGTCAATTGGCTTAACATGTTCCACAAAGACAATGTTCTATAGCCTATATTGGTGAGTGGCTACTGGGTTTCTAAGGTGCAACTATGGTCACTCCCTGTCTGGAGGAAAGAACAATGGTCAAAATCAAAGATTTTTCTTAAATAGTCATTCCAGTGGAATCATGGGCCCTATCATTATCAGTCTCCTTAAGCCTGAGACAATAGTAACTAGATGGTGCCCAGCTACCACTACCAACTGCTCTCAAAAGGATCAAATTAAAACATCCAAGAAATGTGGAACTCAACTCAAAATCGTAAAAGCGATTAAGTTTAGCAGTTGAATAGAGACTGGTGAACTCTTGAGTTCATGGACTTTAATCACACTCCAGATCTGGATCTGAACTTACTCTTGAGGATCAGTGATCTGTTAAAAGACAAACAGATCCCCTCAATAAAGAGGCGATCACACTGGTGATGTACGCACATTTAGAATAATCGATTCACTGACATCAAAAGAGCCCTGTGTACCTTAGGATAAAGTTCAGAAAGGTCAGAAAATAGGGTGAAGTGGAAACAAAAACATGGGGGGGGTAGAGAATGGGGGAATGGTATAATTGCTGTTGCATTGAGGAATTACCATGAATGAGCTTTTGAAACTGTGTATGAATGATTGAATATGAATTGATATATGCCACTTAATCTTTCCCAATGTACTACTGAAAAAATAATTCAGCTTTGGAAGTCTTATACAGTAGAAGGACTTGGTACTATAAAGTCACAATGATTCAAAATGGACTCAACAGCCATGAATATGAATGCTGTATTCAGTGTCGCCATGCTCCTCCAGAGTAATGAAAGTAGGGTTATGAATGTGCCTTCCAAATGTTCCTCAGAATGTGTACTATGGCAAATTATTTGTGGATTTCAAACATTTTTTGCACAAAGAAAGAAAGTGCATCCGATTCTTATAGCATGTCTGAACAGCAGTTAGTTGGAGGCAGCAGGAAGACTAAAACATTAACTAGAAAATAACTTTTGCATATCAGAGCAGCATGAATTCTACTGACATGGGAGCAAGAACAAACATGAAATTCATGGTGAAGCCAGGTGGAAAACTTATGGCAACAAAGGAACTAGAAGTTTACAAAAGAGGAATGAGGCGATGTTGAAGATGAAGCCTCCAGTGGCACACTATCAATCTGGGGGGGGGGGTGTATTTAACTGTGTTTGTGCTCTTAGTGAAGAGAACCACAGTCAGTAGCAGAAAACAGATGCTAACACCAAAGACATCTCAGTTGATTCAGCTTGCATAGCACACTTTCTGCTTGACTTACAGAAACTGTTGAAGACAGATTGGTTGCCAGCAAGAGCAGAACTTCTTTCGATGGAATTTTAAAACACGTGGATCAAGATTCTGAAACATTTCATAGGAGAACAGTAACAGGAAATGAAACAAAATCTTACCACTATGATCTTGAAGACAAATCACAATTAAAGCCGTGAAAATATCGCACAATTAAGAATGAGGCATCAGGATTGCAGGAGTGCATCCTGCATGCTGGCCCATCAAGCCCTGAGAATGATCGCCCCACTCAAAACAAGCTTTGCACAGAGAGGTCAATATGACCAGCCGAACTGTGAAATTCACTCTCCCTTGCTAACTCAAGGCCCTACGGGGACAACACTAGAGAAGTAGGGTCAGGAGTGCACCTGGTCTGATCCCACCACATCGAGACAAGGACATGCAGCAGAGCAGCTAGAGGGGCAGAGCGTGGAGTTCCTGAGGGAGGGCTAAGGATATACTTTCGGGCCAGGATGTGGCAACCCATTGGACTCAACCAGGGGACACTCCTAGAGGTCAATGAACAGACCTTGAACTATTTACAGGTTTTTTTAAGTTATTGTTATTATTATTTAGTAATTTATATATTTTTTCTGGACATTGGTTTTGTTGTTGTCGTCATCCTTTTGTTTTCTTTTGTCCCTTCATCTTGTGACATCTTTTTTTTGTACATATTATCTCTGCAAGTCTAGCTAGATAAGATAGGCTGGGTGAACAGTATGGAGGAGAAAACAACAGGACTGGTGGTTCCAGGGTGTGGCAGATGGAGAGGTGGGAGAAAGGAGGTGGTGTTGACCATCCCAGGGACAAGGGAACAACAAGTGATCCAAAATCAGTGGCAAGGTGGATGTAAGAGGCCTGATAGGGTTTCATCAAGAGTAATGTAACAGAGAAAAATTACTGAAACCCAAATAAAAGATGAGAATGATGATGGGAAACAGAGGAAAGAAATAGAGGAAAGATCTGGGAGGCAAAGTGCATATACAGAGGTCTAAATACAGACATGAACGTAGGTTAATATATTTATATATGATGATGGGGAAATAGATCTACATGCATATACTCTTAGGGTTAGTATTAAGGCAGCAGGTGGACATTGGACCGCCACTCAAGTACTTCCTCAATGCACACTTTGTTCTATTAACTTGGCATTCCTTGATGCTGACCTTCTCAACACAATCACTATAGACAAATGTGTGCAAAAGCAAAAGTGGTGAAGAAAGCTGATGGTGCCTGGCTATGGTATTAAGGACTCGAAAATAAACAAGTGGTCAAATAGCTCAGAAGTATCAAAGTTCATGTGGAAGAAGCACACCAGTCTGTGTGACCACGAGACTTTGAAGGTATCAGGTAACAGGCATCAAAGAACTAAAAATCATATCATTATAAATGAGGGGGAGTACAGATTGGAGACCCAAGGTCCATCTGCAGGGGAAATGTCATCCCCTTACAGAAGGGTTGTGAGGAGGAGAGGAGCCAGTGTAGGAACAATAAAATATGCAACTTTCCTCTAGTTCTAAAATTCTTCCTCTCTCTTACTACCATGATCTGAATTTTACCTTTCAAATCCGGTTAGACCAGGGGATGTACACTAGTACTGATAGGAACCGGAAACATGGGGGATCCAGAACAAATGATCCCTTTGGGACCAGTGGGGAGACTGGTGATACCAGGAGGGTGAAGGGAAGGTGAGTAGAAAGGGGAAACAATTACAAGGATCAACATATAATCTCCTCCCTGGGGTATGAACAACAGGGAAGTGGGTGAAGGGAGACATTGAACAGCATTCAATATTATAAAATAATAATAATAATTTATAAATTTTCAAGAGTTCATGAGGGAAAGGGGAGGGGGAAGGGAGTGGTAAAAGGAGGAACCTATACCAAGAGTTTAAGTCGAAAGAAAACATTTTGAGAATAATCATGCCATCAAAGGTACAAATGTGCCTTGCGAATAATAGACATATGTATGGGTTGTGCTAACAGTTGTATGCACCACCAATAGAATGGTTTTTAAAAAGAAGGTTTTTATTTTTATCTTTTAATTCTCTTTCTCCATGAACTTTGTTGAAAACTAAAGGCCACTGTTTGTGTAAACTTAAGCAATTGATTCACAGAATTATGGGAATTGAAAAGTATAAAATCTGAAAGACAGTCCAGCAGACAGGATATTCAGACAAGAGTTGCAGCTGTAATCTTTCATTTGAAATTTATGAGACAACTCAGCAAGCAGGATATCTTGTAGGAGTTGAAGATGTAATCATGAGGCATATTTTTTTCCCTCAAACTTCAGTTTTTGCACTTAAAGGTCTTCAAATGATTTGGTGAAGTTCATGTACCAAATTGAAGGTGACCTCCTTTATCTAATGTAATTTGATTATATTAAGCATATCTACAAAATAACTACAACCATCCATAGTTAATGTTTGGCAAAGTAACTGGGTGCTATAGCCCGGCCAAGTTAACAAAGAGAGTTAACCAGCACAGATGGATACTATAGGAACCAACTTTATCTATTACAATACCTTTATGAATACACGTTATTAAAACACACATAAAGATTCTTCTAAAAATAGCTTTTGTATTATTATTTCTTCTATTAGTATTTTATTGAGAATTGGATTATATTTTACAGAGCATGTCAGTCTTACTTTCAACAATTCAATCACAGTTTGTTTCATCTCAGTCACTGTAGTTCATCAATGTAACATCCGTTGTCCATTTCTGTCCTGTGTTGGCCTTTTTCCTCCTGTGTTAGTCCAGGTAGACTAGAGAAACAAATCAATGGACACACCTATATGTATAAGAAAGAAGTTTATTTACAAGAGCAGTTGAGCATTAGGAAAACATCCCAACCCAGTCCAGTCCAAGTCCCTAAGTCTGATGCCAATCTATAAAGTCCTCTTTGGATTCAGGAAACACAGGCAATGATGCTGAATGCAGGATGATCACAGACCAGCAGGTAGGAAGTCTTTGGATCCGGTGGCATTGCAAGTCTATCAGCACTGACAGGGGTGTCCACCTGGCTTCTCCAGGTCCAGGGTTCTGACTGCATCAGTAGATCCATGTGGCTTCCCCTCAGGGATGTTTCAAAGGAGGTCCACACAGAGAGAAGATGTCTTCCATGTCCAAAGAGAAAAATCAATAGCTCCCAGAATTCTCAGGAGAAGGCCATGTCCACACAGAGGTCTCATTGGCTATCTCTGGATTGACAGGTTAGACTCCATCCCTACATTCTTAATCCTCAAATTGATGAATGATCATATAACTACCACACCTCCCTCCTTCTTTCCTTACCCTTCTGACCTTTATCCTCAGGAAAGGCTATGAAGGTCCTGAACACTTGGCTTCATGGAGATAATCAGGATCAACTCTGCTTTGAGGAGCCTTCTCTTGAATGCTGAGAGCCTTCCAACATGAGGGGCAGTCCGTCAGACAATGTTCAGGTACTAACAAACAAAGCACACTTTGGACCCCACCCCACCCAAACCCCACCTTGAGAGAAGCTACATCAAAGAAAATCAACTGAAACAGTTTAAATAAGAGCCTTAAACTGTAATTTTCAAAGTATATAGGTATTGGTTTAAAAAAGACAAACTTCTCATCATACCAACAACATGAAGATTTCAGATTGAGTAGAAAAAAAATAACACAATTGCCAGGAAATTATAAAGATTTTACAATTATCTGACCAAAAATTTAAGTCACCATCATTAAAACACTTCAACAAGCAAATTTTAAAAGATTAGGGCAAAAGAAAAAATATAGTCACAGCAAATAAATAATAGTCTAAGCAAACTATATGGTCTAAGCAAACAAATAACAAAGATATATTAAAAATCAAATGAAAATATTAGAACTGAAAAATAAACAAAACAAAAATCTGGTGGATCAGCTCAACTAGAAAATTAAGCAGAAAAAGAATATAATCAATGGATTTGAAGAAAAGACAGTAGGATTTAACCAATATGATCAACAGAGAGAAAATAGACTGGAAAAAGAGATTTCATAAGCAGAGTCTTTTGGACTATAACCAAAACAATAAAATACAGGATTCATGTGTTTGGAAAATCAGAAGAAGAGAAGAAATGCAAATAAACGCAGCAAGAGGCTAGGCATACTCTGTATATAGATTGGAAGGCTCAACATAGTAAAAATGTCAATTCTTCCCCAATTGATATACAGATGTAATTCAATTCCTATGAAATTCCCAGCATGGAGTTTTGGTAGATAATAGAAAAAATGATTCTAAGGTATATTTGAGCATGGCAGAGAAATGCAATAGCTAAAACAATTTTGAAAAAGAAGAATAATGTGAAGGAATCAAGATTGTGCATTTTGGTGATAGCATAAAAATACAAATCAATTAAATAAACGAAAATAAACCTCAAAAAAGATGCTCAAAAGGTTTTTGGTCATTTGTTTTTGTTTTTGTTTGGTTTGGTTTTTTACAGCAGTGGAAAAGCAAATTAATGGAGAAAAAAAGCCCTTTGAACAAATGGTATTGGAGCAATTAGTCATCCATCCATAGGCAAACAAATAAAACTTAGGTTTAAAGTTAAAATTAATCAGGGACTTAAATGTTAAACAAAATTATAACTTTTTTTAATCTTAGGATTCTAGGGTTAGACAAAGAGTCCTTAGACTTGATCCTAAAACCAAGATTCATGAAAGAAAACTTGAATGGATTGGACTTCATCAAAATAAAACAATCTTGCATTATGGAAAGACCCTGACAAGAAGGTGAAACTACTTGCAAACCACATAGCTAACAGCAGATTACTATCTAGAATATATAAAGAACTCTCAATATTCAACGTAGACAAATTAACAATCAAATTAGAACATAGGCAAAAGGCATGAACAGACATTTCACCAAAGAGTGCATGCAGATGGCAAGCAAGCACATGAAAATGCGTTCAACTTTATCAGACACTAAGGAAACACGAACTAAAGCCACAGTGAGATATCACCTATCAAAATGGCTGGCAGGGAAGCAAGGAAACTGGATCGCTCCTATATTTCTGGTTGGAATATAAAATTGTACAGTCATTCAGAAAAATAGGTGACTGATTGCTTTAAAAATTAACATGTAACTACCACATGACCTAGAACCTGAACTCCTTGGCATGTAGCCCAAGAAATGAAAATGTATAGTCACACAAAGACCTGTGGGACAATGTTTATAGATGTTGTTTAATTGAGTCCTAAACTAGAAACAGCCCAGATGTCCTTCCATGTATAAATGATTAATCTGTGGTACATCTATACCTCAGAATACTACCAATAAGTAGTCAAAAGGAATGCGCTCTTGATTCATATAACCCGTTAGAGAAACCTCCATTGAATTGTACTGATCAAAATATTCCAGCCCTAAAAGTTTTCACAATGCATAGTTTCATTTCTAGAACATTCTTCAGGTAACAGAATTATAAACATGAAGAATGAATCAGTAGTTGTCAGGGATTAAAGAAAAATTGGCAGAAGAAAAATGTGTGTGATTATTAAAAGATAGCATGATGATCCTTGTAGAGATGGAAACCTACTGTATCTTTGAATCAATCTCAATATCCTGGCTGTAATATTATAGTGTAGATTTGCAAGATATTGAAGAAAACCAAGATGCCAAAGTAGCTTATAGTATATCTTATAGCTACATGCAAATCACAATTATCTCAAAATAAAAAGATTAATTTCCTAAAAAAAGTAAAGAAAAAAATTATCAACAACTCAGAGTAACAGACATATCTCTTGAAAAATTTCATATATCAATTCTCAAGATACCTTGAATAGCCCTAGATCTATTAAAGAAATTGGCTTTATGGTTTAAGACTTTCATACAAAGAAAACATCAGATTCAGAGGGTTTCACAGGTGAAGTCTGTTAAATATCTATAAGGAAAAAATAGCAGTGCTCCTCGCAAACTCTGCTGGTGTGCACCACAAAAACAAATGCACTGAATGAATACAACCAGATCAAGAGCACAGAGTGTGTGATTCTGTTTATCTAAAACTCTAGGAAACACAAACTAATGTTGCATGACAGCCTGCAGATGTGTGGTTGTTTGGGAACTTCCAACGGACCAAGTGGGACTCCCAGAGTGTATGAGGAAACTCTTGGCAAGGATAGATATTTTCATTCCTCTTGGTAGTTTTATGTGGTGATAGTTTCAAGGCTCTGTTAGGACAGGGATTCTGGTTCATTGTGTCTGTCTTGGATCTGCAGCTACTGGGGTGGAGTGGGCTTATATAGACACTCAAAGAGGAATAATAAGACAAAATCAGTAGATGAAACTTATCAAGTTGTACTTTTAAGTTTTAAAGGAGGTACTAGAAGGACTCACACTGTCACAGGGTCCTTAGGAATCAACTCAGTGGCCATTAACAACAAAAGCTCTGTCACCATCCCTCCTCCATCCCCCTGCTAACAACATCCGAGGCAAACCTTGGCTTCTCTAGTATTCTTGGTTGATGAGGTTCAGAGGAGACACATCCCCTTCCATCTTGCTCAAAGAGTGTGCCTATGAGTCAAAAGGCATTGTGGGGCGATGGATTGTCCTGAAGAAATGAAGATATGTTAAGATATGCTAGAAGTGATAGAAATGAAAAGATCTAACACAATAGTGACGGTTAGAAGATCTTTTTGCTTTCAATAACCTTGCTCTCCACTTGCTCTTTCACAACTAAAACAAACAAACAAAAAAATCCCTAAGTCAATTCCACTCACAGCAACCCTACATGTCAGGGACAGCAAAGGCTCCCTTGACTTGTTAGTCCTGGAGTGTTCTATTTTCCCTTGTTAGTGTCCCAGTATTCTGTCCACACAACTATACACAATCCCTTCTTAAAGGCTTCTAATTACTCAAAGGAGGGTGCCATCTGTTGTTGCCTTTCCAAACAATTATTGATACACAGAGGAAGTTCAACCATTTATATATATATATATATATATATATATATATATATATATCCATAATCTTTAATATGCTTCGATTTTAATTTCTTCTATGTCTCATTTTGATGTTTATCTATATACACTTTTTAATTAAGTAAGTACTGACTCAACAAACATTTACTCAATGAAATAGAACACAATTTGATGAGATATGCACAATATCCTTGCAAATAGATAATGTGTGAATCCTATGAAACTTTCAGGTTCAGGGAACACCCCCCCCCCCAAAAAAAAAAGGTGACATTTGAGTGAGTTCTAACAGGTAAGACCTGGCAATCTCAGAGACGAGCTCAGCCCCTTTCTCCTCCTGAAGGACAAGATTCAGTGCATTACCTACTCAGGAAGACCAGAGATAGCGACTCACACAGTCTCTTTAAACATTCTTCAAGTCTCCCCCACTTCAAGAACTGGAATAACATCTACCCAGAGCTGTCAAATGAGTCAGGCAAGTCTATTGAACACCGCTCTCATTCATACGGTAAGAGCTAAACTGGAGTCCAGGTCTTTAAAAAATATCAATGCCTTCTCATATAGTAGCACTGAGTTAGGAGCAGTTTTCCTCATAATGTCACATTGGCATAATGGTACCATCCTAATGGCTCAAAATTGGACCAGAAAAGGAAATTTCTCAGATTATAGCTACTTCATTGGGAATTTATCATTCCAAGTACTCTACATGTCTTTAACCTTCGTGAACAGATTCATTTTAAAGTTAATGAAAGTAACCCTGAGAATAAACATGCCACTGAATGGATTCTCACTCATAGCCACCCTAAAGACCAGAGACCAACCCCTTTGAGTTTCCACTACAATGTCAAGGCTCCGCAGAACCTTAATAGGGTTAGTCATAATGGAGAAAGGTGAGGACTAGGGTTCCATCTCATGTGACCTGCATTCAGAGTTTAAGGCTTTTCTCACCATTTGTGTCCTTCCCTCTGTGTGTGGACCCAGTTGGACATCAAATGATATTCTCAGGCACATAGCAAGCCTACGACTCGAAGTCCAAACTCAACTCACTGCCATTGATGCCATTCCTACTGACAGTGACCCTGCAAGACAGAGTTAGGTTTCTGCCCCTTAGGGTCCTGAGACTTTAAATATTTACAGGAATAAATAGCCTCATCTTTCTCCCAATAGAATGGCTGGTGGGTTTGAACAACTCACCTCATGGTTAGCAGCTCAGTGTGTAGTCTATTACTCCATCATGGTTCTGGTCTTGTGTTATATTTCTGTTAGAAGTAATGAAAACAATTAAGCTTTCTAGAGTTCTCGGAAATGCTCAGTAAATGCTCAGGTAGTTACTTTTGCTAGCTTTTCCCTTCCCACTATTTCTTACCCCTAAACTGTACTTTTGCCTCAGTAAAACAAACTGAATTCTTATTTCTATTTTGTCACATCTGATGCTGTGTTTGTGATGTCGGTTGTGAACAAGCTGTTTAGCTTCTCCAACCTTCATTTTTCTTACCAATTAAATGAGAATATTGATACATTTTTTGCAAATATTTAAAAGACATAATTCAGGTTAAATTCTCAACACTCAGTTAGTGCCAGTAAGTGTGAGATAAAAATGTTGAGCTTAGAAATTTAGATATTGACATGCATGCTTAAATAAGGACTACTTTGTGAATGCAGGAGTAAAACCACCTTTGTTATTCTCCAGAACAGAAATTACAAGAGGCACAAGTCACAAAGAAACTGTTTTGACCTCAGTAGAAGAGTCTTTTCCAGTGAACTCTTCAATAATGGACTAGACCCACTTTCTGGAAAACTGGGTTATTAAAAACATGGAATGATTCATTGACACGGGCATACAGAAAGAGGGATTTTTGCTTGGATATCAAGCTGGATAACCATGTCTTTACATGTGCTTCTAACTTTGGTAAAGCAAACCAAACCTACTACCATTGGGACAATTTCCACTCAAATGATTCTGTGTAGGATTTCCAAGACTATAATCTTTCCAGGAGCAGAAACTCTCATCTTTCTCCTGAAGAGAGGCTAGCGAGTTTGAATTGGAACCTTGCCTCGGTCCAAGACTAAACCACCAGCACCAGCAAAGTACTTTCTAAGGTTTTTATCATTCTATATGTGGCTTCTGGAAAACAAATTAATGTTTTCAAAAGAAACCATCAGTTTCATGGGGGGAAATGATTTTAAAAGGAGCTAGCAAATAATAATAAGAGAAAGGCGTGTGCTTTTTGTCTATTCCAAGACAATTAGAATTTTTTCAAATGCTCCTGAATAAGAAGGATTATATTAGGGTAGAAATATTTTCTCCTGAGCATCTGCAGCCCCGCAACATGCACACACCCAGATAGGGGGAATCAATCTCCTAATCTCTCTCTCTCTCTCTCTCTCTCTCTCTCTCTCTCTCTCTTCCTCTTTCTCTTACACACACACACACACACACACACACACACACACACACGGAAGGAGGTACTAAGACTATGTAAATTCTATTAAAACCATTTCTTTACATTGTTGTGGTGGCTGTGAGGGGCCATCATGTCAGTGCTCACCCACAGCGACCCTATGCACACCAGAGCAAAGCACTGCCCAGCGCTGCGCCATTAATACACACACAATCTCAAGTATTTTAACGTGTCGAATTAGTAAAGCAGGCAAGAGTTAAGCAGCACCGCTTGCATTTTCACTGCACAACGTGTCCAGACAGTTCTTTCCTTAGAAGGCTTGCTGTCAATATGATGAATGGAGATGCATTGTGATCGGGGCTAGGATTACAAGGAGCTTCCCAGATTTCTATAAAATCTTAGAGGTTTCAGATGTGAATATTTGCTCTTGTTGCTAGGTACTGCTGAGTCGGTTGCAACTCATGGCAATCTAATCAACAACCATGTGAAACCACTGCTGCTCTAAAGCAGCTTCACCACCATGGCTCTGCTCGAGTCCATTGGGAGAGGCACCGTGCCGGTCTGCTGTGCTGAGGGTCTTACTCTCTCTCACTCAGCTTCTACTGGATGCCTTTCTCTAGGGACTAATCTCCCCTGATGCCACGTGCAAACAGACATATGTGTGGACCATATCCCATAATAAGGTGACCAGAAATTGCTTTTTAGCAATTTAACAATATTCTGGGGCATTTTAAAATGAAAATACATTACAATACTACCTTTGCGTTCTATGAACATTTTTATTGCTCCATATAGACTTTTTTTTTGCGGGGCATCACTGCCTCTGGAGGTCGTGGGAGCTACTCAGTGCTGCTCCTGAGAGCCGCTGCTGCATTTGAACCGCCAAGTCGGCGGGCCGCAGTCCAGCACTGAACCACTTATGCCACCGTGGCTCAGCCCTAGACCACATTTTTAGTGAAGAAGCTCCCCTTCCCTCCGGTCTATGGTGCCCCACTTAAAATCTGGTCACTTCACTGAGTATATATTTAGAGAGAAACATATCAAAATTTCAAAAGTTCCTGAAAAATGGATTGAATAATAGAATATTTCCACAAAACTTTTGTGGAAACTTTTCAACCTTTTTGAAGCCTGCGTGCATATGCTGAGAGAGAGTGACTTCTGACTCGTAGCCATAGTGTATGCAACTGTGTGAAATACCACCAAGCATCTGCCATCCTCCTCCCTCTTCCTCCATTTGAGCCCATTGTTGAAACCACTACTTCAGCCCATCTCCTTGGACTCTTCCTCGTTCTCACTGAACTTCCATTGAGCAGCATGGGGTCCGCTTTGTCTCTCCTGGGAACCTAGGCAGCATCCATGAAAGTGCATTTTTCCATACTCTCTTCTGAGGAGCATTCTGGCTATAATTTTACTAAGATAAGTTTTTATATACAGATACATAATTCAGTGGTGAATATATATAAAAGCTTTCCCTACGGTGGTTAGGAGTTAGGCTGTTAACCGCAGGTCTGCAGTTTGAAACTACCAGAAGAAACCATCTCATCTCAGAAGAAAGATGAGGCTTTCTTCTTTTGTGAAGAGTGACAGTCTCAGAAACTCACAGGGGCTGATTTCCCTTACATTAAAGGTTACTCGGAGTCAGTTTTGACGTGATGGCGATGATTCTGTTTTCTTTTGTCATACATATGATATGCATAAGCATCAGAACATCATGTGCAAGCAGATTTGACAGCCAGAGAGAGAACCTTTTGGAAACTGAAGCCTACTCCATAAAAACAATTAGCGGCTAACAAATGGGATGACCCTAAGCCATTCTGATTTCATTCAAGATAACTTGGTCGGCTTTGTAGAATAATTCATCCTTGTTAACCTGGAACTGAGTGATTTCCTAGAGGTGAGACCTTCCCTTCTAAAACCAGGATGATTTCACGACTTAAAAGAGTCTAGCTGCATGTCTTCCCACAAAATTGAGACAATATCTACTGAATACCTAATTGTGATCTTGATTAAAAATGTTTCAAGCAATGATAGTCTATGTTGCAGTTTTATGATGTCAATTTTAGAGGATTACAAGTGAAGGGGTAGGGTCTGGTCTGTCAACCAAGACATAACCAATAAGCCTTTGTGAGCATGGCCTCCTCCTCAGAGTTCTGAAAACTCCTGTATTTCCTCTTTGGGGGTGGGAGACACACACTCTCTGCTCACTCCCTTTAGAGACTCTCTCCTGACAAGACACATGGCCCTATGCCCTGGGAGCTGGAGAAGCCATATGAACCTACCCTGATGCAACCAGACCTCTAGAGCTGGAGAAGTCATGTAGAGACCCCTGCCAGGGCTGAGATGCTTGCAATGCCATTGGATCCAGAAGATTTCCAACCTTCTGATCCGTAATCTGTAATCTTCCTGGATTTGGTGTCATTGCATGTGTTTCATGAAGCTGGAGAGGATTTTATAGATTGGTGTCGAACATATGAGCTACTATCCAACTTAGGGAATAGTTCTGGATTGGGATCTTTTCTCAGTATCCAA
>PVJH01043022.1:0-13875 GCA_004026705.1 Nesogale talazaci | reverse complement strand
TCCTAATCGGATCCATACAATTTTCTTGGCTTTGCTCATGAAGGAGGCAGATCGCCAGATCTTTCTCCCAAAGTGCTCTTGGGTTAGTTAAAGTCAGTCGCGTTTTAGGTTAGTAGTCCAGCACAAACTGTTACAATACCCCAGGGATCACGAAGGCATGGAGTGGACGGCAGCTGTTTTCTTTTTTTTTTATTTTGTAGGCATCACTGCCCTCAGGTGGTGGGAGTAGGAGGCCCAGCCTTTGCTCCCGGGAGCTGGAATTGAACCTCCAACCCAGTGGGCCACAGTCCTGCGCACAACCAGTACGCCACCGGGGCTCAGCCCGGCACCTGTTTTCTGAAAGGCACTCGATCCTGTGAGCGATCAGTGAGCTAGAGGAATTCTAAGAAATTCAGTTGGTTGACCTGCATTGAGGCAGTTAAAAGCTTGGCCGCTTTGAAAATCACCTCAGGAATCCTTGGACCCTAATGACTCCCCAGCTGGAGCTGGACTGAACTGGTGACAGCATTTCCAAATGATAAGACCCTTGATAAAAGTTCCCGGCTTCTTTCCTTCAGTCTGAAATGGTATCAACTCCAGGTGAGAAGACAGTTATCACATGCTGTTCAGGAGTTCTGCCTGGCAGTTAACCGGTGTCTGATCAAGTTTCTGTTTTGTTTTAAGGTGACCAGCAAGTCGTGGAGGTGGATTAAACATCAGAAAAACGGTTCCTTGGGACTAATGCCTCATTTCATAAGCCTGGGCGTTGCTCAGTCACACAGCTAGTAACTGGTAGAGCTGGCTGTCTCACCAGGCTTGTTTCCTGGAACCAGTGAGTTCTTCTTTCCATTCCAAAGAAGGGGAACTTCAGATCAATGTAGTTAAGCAGTTTGGGTTTGCCAGGTCAGGAATAAAAGTGACTCATTAATTTGCTGTCTCCCTTTCTCTTGACTTTGACTCACTCAGCAAATATTTACTGACTGTCCAAATGATGTGGTCTCCTAAGAGAAGGCAGAGAGGGAACACTCATAACCATTGGCAGTGCCAGAATTTGTGACTTCAGAACCTGCATGTTCTCCATTTGTAAAACTTAAACTTCGCTGCCTCCTAGTAAGTCTACATTGTGAAGTGTCTGAAGGCAGGAACTGTCCTATTCACATATCCTAAGCCTTCTGGTACCCCCCCACCCCAAACAAAACAAAATCAAACCAAGCCTAGGGACTCTCTAGGGCAGGGTAGAACGGCCCACCCCCCACCTTTGTGGGCTCCTAAGAATGTAACTCTTTACAGGTATAAAGTCTCTTCTTTTGCTCTCAGAAGGTCTGGTGATTTCTAACTTCTATTTGGTTAGCAGCTCGACAAGTAACCACTACTCTCTCAGGAATCCAGAGCACAAAATCCTTGCTGGGAACCTTGCGATGGAGGGGTTTGACATAACCTGAATTATTATCCTTATTTTGCCACTTCTGCCTTGTTTTCTTTCTTCAGCCCTTAGATCAATCGTCTGTAGAGGATGTGTGTGTGTGTGTGGGGGGGGGGGGTAATTGAAACCATGTATGTGTGAAAAAGGTTTTGGGTTCGAGTCATCCCAGAATGTAACTAAGGAGAATCTAGGAACCTGGGTTGAACACAGAGGCCATGCCAATCCCCTCGTTCAACTCCAAGCGCCGTTTCCTAGATCTTGGCCTCTCCCCCTTTCTTTCAACTCCAAGCACAGTTCCCTCGACCTTGGCCTCGCTCCCTTTATTTAAACTTCTGCTCTAGATGGGAGCGTAAGCTCCACGGGTTCTCTCGTGCCTCATTTCCGTCCGCCTCCGCGCTTCCTTCAGCACACTTCGCAGGGCACACGCCCCTGGCCGGTCGACGCCTTCTACGCCTGCGCGGCCCCGGCCCCGCCCCTTCCCCCCGCCGGCCCCGCCCCTTCCCCCCGCCGGCCCCGCCCCTTCCCCCCGCCGGCCCCGCCCCTTCCCCCCGCCGGCCCCGGAAACGCTTCCTTCCCACGCTGCCGCCGCCGCCGCCGCCGCCGCCGGAGTCTTGCCGCTCTAGGCCGGGGCCGCCTCCTCTCCATGGTCCCATCTGTCAGCGCTCTTGCGGGGTCTTCTGGTGAGTCGGGACCGCGCTCGGACGCGTCGGTCCTCGGGTGCGTGGCGCGGAGGCGAACTCCAGAACGGCTGGGGTTTACGGGCGGAGGCGAGCGGCCCGGGGCGGGTGCCCCTCTCCCCGGGAACGGGCCGGCCCTCCCCGCCTGCCCCATCTCCGGGAATGGGCCGGCCCCCTTCCGCCCCGGCCCCTCCCCCCGGGCGGGGCGGCGTTGTCGGGGCGACGGCGGGCTGGCTCAGGCCCCGCGTTTGTCCCCGCAGGTGCCGGGGCGGCCCGGGGCCCATGGCGCGGCGGCTCTGACGCAGGCGCGGGCGCGGGCGGCGGCCGGGCCGGGGGGCCGGCATGGCAGGGCAGTTCCGCAGCTACGTGTGGGACCCGGCGCTGATCCTGTCGCAGATCGTGCTCATGCAGAGCGTCTACTATGGCTCCCTGGGCCTGTGGCTGGCGCTGGTGGACGGGCTGGTGCGCAGCAGCCCCTCGCTGGACCAGATGTTCGACGCCGAGGTAGGGTCCCCGGCCCGCGCGGGGGTGGGGGGGTGGGCTGGTGTCTCGGCCTCGGGCCCCGGAGAGCGGACGTCACCCGCCCGAGAGCCTCAGCCGATGGCATGACAGGGACCCGAGAGACAGGTGGGAACAAAGGGAAGGACGGGTGTGGACGTAAAGACAGAAGCGGAATTGTTTCATCATTCCTCGGCTTGAGGTGCTGGCTGGGAAAGTGACGTCACGTTGAGGGCAGGCCACCCCTGCCTGGCTGTTGGAGTCCGGTCCAACCACTGGAGACCCTGTCGGACAGCCAGCTACCCCCACGGGATTCTCTTGGAGCAGCTGGGTTCCGACTGTTACCTATGGGTTGGCAGCTGGGTGCTGTAAGCCCTACTGCCACCAAGGGGGTGTGGTGGCTAAAAGAACGTTCGCCGGGGCCCAGGGGAAACCGCCTGGACTTTGAAGCCAGTTGAAGGTTCTCTTCCTTTCTGTGGGGCAGCTGCTGTCTGCTGCCTGGCAGAACCCTAGTTGACCCAGCTGGGAGATGGTCAGACCAGAAGCCCGAGAGGCTGCAGTCCCAAGAGCCTCCCATCCAGAGCGCTGGTGGCACAGCGGCTTCTGCGTGGGCCTGCTAACCACAGAGAACCTGCACTTGGGCTCCAGAAAGGCGCAGGGCCCCCCCCAGGCCCAAGCACACCAGCTTATAGGACCGCCTGGAAACGGGGCAGAACAATTCTACCTTGTCACCCTCCGCGAATGGCTTAGGGGACTGAGAAGGCAATGCTACAGGAAAACTGCAGCTTCCTGCCACTGAATGCATTGCTGGTTTGAAGCCAGCCCTCCAGGACAGGGGAGAACTGCCCTTGTGAGTTTGCCAGGCAGCAACCCTCCAGGGCCAGAAAGACGCTGGCAGTATAGCCGCCCACCTCGTTCGTAACCACTCTGCTACCAGGGTGCATTATCAAAATGAAACTGACCTCCCACGGTGGGTACCGCTGAGAGGCAGCTCTGGTGTCGGATGCTGGGCGTGATTCTTGGGGCCAGGACACCAGGGCTAGAGTCTTTGCTCCGGCTTGTTCTCTGTGAGGTCCTGGGGCGAGTTCTTATCCAAAGAAGTGGTGATAGTGGATGTGAGGATAAGCTGAGACAGTCAATGCCCATGACCCCGGCAATCCGGTGCAGAGGTTTGGCATTCCATAGTTTCGGGTCAAGGGTGCCATGAAGTTACACACTTAGCAGGAGCTGCTGGACCTGCTGGTCACCTGTTTGGAGCCTCCCTCCTCGATAGACATAGGGCACTCGCCACCTGATGCTTGCAACCCCAACTTCCCTGTAACGGGTCAGGAGGCCCTTTCTTGGAAATGAAATGGTAAAGATGTTGAGATGCCGTCTTCAAGCACAAAAGCTTCACCAACCCAAACAAACAAGTGCCATTGAGGTGTCAACTCAACGGTTTTCTTAAAAATAATTTTATTGGGGGCTTTTACAGCTACAACAACATTCAGTACATCTTTTGTATCAAGCACATTTGCACACACGTTGCCACAAACATTTCCAAACATTTTCCACTTGAGCCCTTGGTACAAGTTCCTCTTTTAAAACAAACAAACAACAACAACAACAAAAAAACTCCCCTTTCCCTCCCCCCCCCCTTTTTTTTAATGAATCATTTTATTGGGGGCCCATAACTCAACGATTTTTTAAGACAGTGTAGAACTGCCCCTGTGACTTTCTGAGACTATAGCTTTTTTTTTTTTTAATACTTTTATTAGGGGCTCTTAAATCTCTTACCACAATCCATACACTCCTCCAATGCGTCAAGCACATTTACACATATGCCATCATCATCATTTCCAAAGCATTCTCTTCCCACTTGAGCCCCTGATATAAGCTCCCCATTTCTACCCCCTCATTTTCTCCCTCCCTCCCTCCTTCCCTCATGAACTCTTGATAAGTTATAGGTTATTTTTTCTGAGACTGTGAATCTTTGTAGGAGTAAGCAAGCCCGCAGAGTGGCTGATGTTTCAAACTGCTAACCTTTCAGATCACAGCCCAAGGTGTAACCACGATGCCACCAGGCCTCCTGCAGCTGCCATAGGCAATGTCTCACACGTGCTTGTTTCAACACAACTTTATTGACATATGTTCCCACAGGGCCGTGGTTTGTAGATCGTACTCTACAAACTCGGGGCAAGTTACTTTACTTCTCCAAGCTTTTATTTCTTCTGTAAATGGGGGCGTGCCTTCCTCCTGCTGTGAGGGAGATACCAAGCTGCTGTCTCTGCAAGCTGGCACTCAGTTGCTCCCCAGAAGTTGGGGGCATTGTGTTGGGTACCCTGGGAAGAGTGCACCTTCCTTTGGGGGCCCGCTGGGATGCTGTGCCCGGGTTCTCAGCCAGTCCCTTCTCCAGCATGTTTCCCTTTGTGCCTGATACCCCCTCAGATCCTGGGCTTCTCCACCCCTCCGGGCCGGCTCTCCATGATGTCCTTCATCCTCAACGCCCTCACCTGGTGAGTATCAGTGAGGCTTTGGCTTTGGGCTCTTAACCGGGGGACACACTTGCTGCAGTTTGGGAAGGAGGCAGCCTGGGCACCTGTGCCTGGGAGGTGGTGAATGACAGTGGGTGGCAGAGCAGGCCAGTTCTAGGGCAGGTTGCATCCTTGGGCTCCCTGCCCACCTCTCTCGACTTAGCTGGAAAGGTCTCCGGTTCCTGTGTATGTGCTGCCATCTCGGCTCACTCTACTGATGTGTGGAATGAGATGGAGAAAGGATTGAACCAGGGCCAAGAGAACTGAGTTCTTGTCTTCAAATGTGTGACATTGGCCACATTCCTTCCCTTCTTGCTGGGCCTTGGGCTTCTCATCTGTTCACGAAGTGGTCCCTTCTCAGGTCACTGAGGCTGGCAGTTTGGCACACTGAGTAAAATCGCGGGCTCTGGAAGCCTTCTCTCTCAGCTCAGAAACCCGGCCTTAGGATTAGCCTGGTGACTTGGGATGAGCTCTCTTAACTCAGCCCTTGTTTCCTTCTCAGTAAAACACGCCTCCGAGTCTTACCCGCCTCCTCGTTGTAAGGCTTGAATGAGTTAAGTCGCCGGGCATACATAGAGCAAGACCTTGCACATGATGACCATTCTTGACCTGGCGCTGGCCTGCCAGTTCCTCCACATTCACTTCCCAGATGGCTTCTGTTCGCCCCACCAAGTGCCAGCCCTTCACATGGTGCTCAGAACATGGTTTGACTTAGTCGAGACCCCGTATATTTCCAAAAAAATCTAGATCTTTGGTTTCTCATGGGAAAAAGAGGGGAGGGGGAAAAAAGCCAGGGGTGGCAGTGAAGATCTGCTGATTCTGATTCTAGACCCACCTTCCAGCAAGGGGAACATGTGCCTTAGAGGCAAGTAGCTGCTGCCCACACTTGATTTTATTTGGAGGGGGGGGGGGCGGCAATCATTGCCCTCTGGTTGGAGTAGGACGTCCAGCCCTGCTCCTGGAGAGCAGCTGCTGGATTTGAACCGCCAAGCCCATGGACTACAGTCCCGCACTCAACCACTACACCACCGGGGCTCAGCCCACTGCCCACACTTTAGCTGGACCACGGATTCTTCGAGATGTCCCGGTTGGTCTCTCCTGGGCCCTAGGACCCCAAGAGTGGCAGCTGCCCCAGGTCATCAAGCGGGCACACTTTCCTTCTGCTCAGGCCAAAGCACTCTTGACAGTGCCTGCCACGCTCTTCTCGGCCTCTAACAGCGTGACCCTACCGCGCACTCTCGACCTTGCTCGCTTCTGATTCCTCTCCTGCCGGCATAATGCACCCCTCCCCCGCCCCCCAGATAGGCGATCACCTCTGCTCAGGCCTGGACAACCCCGTGACCCCTCGCCGCTGTCCTCTCCCCACAGTGCCCTGGGCTTGCTGTACTTCATTCGGCGAGGGAAGCAGTGCCTGGATTTCACTGTCACTGTCCACTTCTTCCACCTCCTGGGCTGCTGGTTCTACAGCTCCCGCTTCCCCTCGGCGCTGACCTGGTGGCTGGTCCAGGCCGTGTGCATCGCGCTCATGGCAGTCATCGGCGAGTACCTGTGCATGCGGACGGAGCTCAAGGAGATCCCCCTCAACTCGGCCCCGAAGTCCAACGTGTAGGCCTGGGCCCTGTGGACAGACACCCTGCTGGGCATGTGGCCCCCCAACACCTCGGGTGGCTCAGAGCTTCCCAATGAGGTCCAGCCCAGGACTGAGAGAGGGAGAAAGACGGCCTGGAAATGTGAAGTCTGTCGCTGCGGGAGAAGTGGTGACGCGCCGTGATGAAGACAGGTCGCAGGCAGGATGATCTCGGCCCGCTGAAGTGCTGGGCACAGGGAGACCAGAAAGGGGTCTCTTTGAGAGGAACGACAGGATTGGAGCCATGCCACTTTTGAGCCACCGGCCCGTCACTGTCACAACGAAATCAAGGCTATGTGATTGGCGGTGCTCCCTCTCCTAGTCACCTGGGTTCCCTCCTAGGACCGCGCTTCCCTTCCCAAAGGTGCGGAACCACAGCTCTGCGGATGGAGAAACCCTTTCTCTCCGAAGCCACAGTCGCAGGGACATGGTGGTGTGAAGCAGTAGGCCGCTGCCCGGGAGAGGATGGCTGGAGGACAGTGGAAGTGCCAGGCACAAGGGAAGTTCGTGCCCTGCCACAGGCGCCCCCCTTTGTGTGAACCCGGGAACCCACAGTTGACTCTTTTTCAGTTCCTTTTACTGCGCCCCCTCCCTGCTGCCGACTCTAAAGCAGGCTGTAGGAAAAGAAGCCAACATCACTGAGCTACCGCCTCTTCTGAGGTTCCCCAACTCCCACCGGACCCTGGTTCGCCACCCGGGCAGCACCTCCTTTTTCTTGCCCAACCAGCAGGGCTCTGGCAAGAACGGTCTGCTGGGTGCACAGAGCCAAGCCCGACCCTCCAGCTCAGGGCTGTGGCAGGAGGGCCGCGGGAGAGGGCCGTTTGCTGCTAAGGTTCTCCTTTGGGGCGGTATCTTCCTCTGTGAGGGGCTTGCAGCTGTCCTTCCTGTGTACATAAAACCAGTATTTTCCACGGTCTGCCTGTCCTTGCTTTGTCTGCCAAGGTTAGAATTGAAAGATCAGCTGAGCCAGGCAAGAGAACTTGCCCTTACCTGGCTCACCTGCACTGCCTCCAGAGCTCACCCTCCGGGTGACTTCTGCATGTGCCCGTGATTCCCAAGCATGTTCGCTGGAGAAGTGCACTGTCTAGACCCACGTCTGCATTGAACCCATCTGGTCCCTCCTCGGCCTGCCGAGAGAGCTGTCCTTATTTGGTGTCCAGGGTGATGGCGGTCTTCCAGGAAGCCTTGCTCGCCTGGCGCTGGCAGAACTGCTGAGTAGGGAGTTGAGGCAGACAGATGAAGGTTTGAAGGAACATGCCTCCGATGAGGATGAAAAGTTCAAGGGGAAAGCACCTTAGTCATTCAGGGTGTTCGGGCCCAGCTGGGAGGAAGGAGCTTAGTTAAGTCCCGCCAGTCATGACTGCAGGACCCAGGGGATCCGAGCTGCAGAGATGACTTCCTCTGGGTCTCTTCAGTTTCCCCCAGACACCACCAGCTCTAAAAGGCCCGAGAGTGCCCCCCCACTCAGAGGTGGATGCTCTCTTCCTTGACCAGCTCTCATTGTAGCTGTGGTGGGAACGACTCTTCATGAATTCCATCAAAGGGTCTGCCCATCCTTTTGCAAGGACAAATCCCCATCCTTCGAGGGTCAATTGGACTTTTGGAAACTACTGAAAGTTGTTGTTCCCCGCCAAAATGTTTCTCAGTAATACAGAAGCTGAACCAGGTAACTCCTGGGGTCACAGTGACCTTGATGAGTTTTTTGGCTGGCTGTGAAGTGCCAGACTGCCAACGGCAACACTGAGTCCCAGCTGCCCCTCAAATCTGCTGCTGTAAAGAGTGCCAGCTGCCGAAACCCTGCCATGCAATTCTCCTCTGTCCTGCAGGGGCGCTGTGAGTCAGAATCTGCTTGAGAGCAGCGCTGTCTTGAAGTGGGCTTTTGATGACACACACTTAACCACCAAACCAGTTTCTACAGCGACATCCCAGAAAGGGTTGCGCAAGATATCGACACAGAGTTTGCCAGGTAAATGTCCATGGTAACATCTTGTCGGCAGTTCAAAGCCAGCTGCTCCTCAGGAGAGCGAAGGGGTCTTCTACTCCCATGAACAGAACCCCAGCAACTTAGGGTCGCTGTGCCGTCGGCTGTGACTCCCTGGCAGTGAGCGAGTTTATTAAGTGCCTCGCAGGAGCCCAGCACTGGGCTAAGCGGGCGCCCCTCTCATTCCGTCCTCACTCAGCCCTCAGGAAGAGGACATGCCGCGTTGTGCCTGACAGGGGAGGCCGCCCAGCACCTTGCCCAGGTTGTGGCACGGGCGGGGCTGGCAGATGCAGGATGTGGGCTCCGCGTGGGGCAGGGCTCTCTGCTCACAAACAGTCACAGTCGCAGAAGCTCACGGGCCATTCTCCCCATAGGGTCGCTGTGGGTCGGCACCCACTCAGTGGCCGTGAATTGGTGGTTTGTTCGTGACCGCCTGAGGCAGGCGGTCGGTATTTAGGACTGTGTAAGACCCGGGAGGTTCAAGAGCTCTCCTATCCCCTTTTACTTCCTGAGTTAGGGTAGGCTTGGACTTTCTAAATATGTTGGCGAACCCACTGTCGCTTTCTGAACAAACTGTCATAACTGACACTTGTTGCCAGTGTCAGGGTGACGCCCCATGAGTCAGAGTAGAACTTCTCCAGCTGGCTTTGAAGGCGGGACCTTTGGGCGCAGACTGCCAGGGTCGACTCAGCTCCTTGTGGGGTGGTCCGTGCTGTGAGCCTCCCAGCCAGGAGTTGTCTGCACTTCGTGGGGAGAGGGATATGTACCTAGATACCTGTAACTCCTGAGCTTGCAGGGTGACATACACACGTCCCCGTCTTAGAAAGTCTGGGAGGCAGGGGTGGGGTGGGATTTAACCACAGCCTGGAGGGTTGCTGTGAGTTGAAATCGGCTCGGTAATAGTGGCTTTGATTGGGGGTTTTTGTCTTGATTGAAATTAGTCCCAGTGGGGCTGAGCCCCGGTGGCGTAGTGGTTGTGCGTGGGACTGCGACCCACAGGGTTGGAGGTTCAATTCCGGCTCCCAGGAGCAAAGGCTGGGCCTCCTATTCCCACCACCTGAGGGCAGTGATGCCTAAAAAAAAAAAAAAGAAGAAAAAGAAATTAGTCCCAGTGGTGCCATGGATTAAGCAGCAGTCAAGCACCGAGCTGCCAACCAGAAGACTGGTTCCACCTCATGAGAAAGAGCCTGCTTTCGTAGCAACAGAGGCTCAGAGACTTGTGAGTGGGCTGTTTGGGTTTTGATCCAGCTCGAGGTTTTCTGTGGGGATAGGACAGGGTGGGGAAAAGATCAGGGAGCCATTGGGGTGGGGGTAGGGGCAAGTAGAGGGAGCTGAGGGGACTGGGTCCTGCCCTGTGGGATCCGGGCAAGTCAGTGAGGATCACACGGATCCAGCGCTGGAGGGCAGTGGAGTCAGGCAGCCCCTGTTGCTAGCTTTGAGACCTTGAGTCAGCTACTTAACCTCCCAGGGTCTAGCTTTCCTCTTGTGTGAAAAGGGAAGTACTCACTGCCATCAGGTCCGTCCCAAGTCAAAGTGACCCTAGAGGACTGAGGGGAACTGGCCCTGTGGGTTTCTGAGCCGGTTCGAGAGTAGAAACATCTCTCCCAGGGAGAGGCTGCTGATTGTGAACTGCTGGCCTTGTCGTTAGGAGCCCAGTCCACAACCACTCCACCAACAGGCCCCCTTCTTTTGTAAAAGGAGGGTAACCATGGTGCTTCCTGCCTTCCCTGAGCTCTGGCGAGGACTCGGCCACCACGTGTGAAGCGCTTAGCCCAGTTCTGACATGGAGGGCGTGTGCTCAGCATCTTGGTGGTCTCAGTTATCACCTCCTCATCTTGCAGGGGGAGAGGCTCCTTACCTCCACCTGGTCGTGTTTCCAACTGCTGGGGAGAGGGAGTCACAGCTACCAAGTGCCGAGGCCAGCCGCCCCAGGCACCACACAGTTTCTGCGTAGTCTTCCTTTATCATGTGAGGTTTTTAAAAAAGTGGCCATGCGGTCTGATGACCCACGCGTGGCAGAGCAGGGCACCCCACCTGCCCTCATGGTTGACTTTCTCGAAGTAGCTTGCCAGCCTTGTCTCCCAGGACACCTCAGGGTGATTCAGACCACCAATCTCTAGTTAGTAGTTGTCACCAAGGAGATGGGTACTGTTGCTTTCCCCTTCTTTTGCAGAGCGACATTCAGAGCTGGCTTGTAAACAACCGTCCCCAGCCTCGGGGCTGAGAAAGTGAGGCCTGCCTGCCTGCCCGGGCCAGTCATATGAGTGGCACATGAGTCCTACAATCGGAGAGGTCAAGGTCTTCTAATCCAGCAGAGGGTGGTGCTAGCAGGCAGCTAGATCCCCAAAGGGGGTCAGTTAGGCAGCTGCTCATTAGCGAAAAACGGGCCAGTGTGGGAGCTCACTGTTCTGGCTGGCGCAGGGCCATGGAGAAGGCGTCAAAAGTCCCTGACGTTTGTTCACCCACAGACAGGCTTCACCTACAGCAAATCTAATTCAAGCCCATTTTGCTCAAAGACTCTGGAGAGGATATTATTATCCCCACTTTATAAACAGACGAAGTAGGCGCAGAGGTTTGTTAAAAGACACTCAGCTACAAACACTTCACCGTTCCAACCCCCCCCCCCCATCCCAAGTAACTCTTAGGGAGTCCTTTCTGGGCACCCCTTGATCTCTGATGTATGTCCACAGCAGCCATTTCCCCTGAGCTGAATCTTACCGCAGGAGTGGTTACGCAAAGCCAGGCTGCCTGGGGGTTGGGGGAGGGAAAGCACAGGATCTCCCCAGACACCAAGGTAGGTAGGAAAAAGGTAGATGGGGGTACACTGTCTTTAGCCCTTGCCCCTCATGCTCCACCTTAGCATCTGGACCCAGATTGAGTGGAAGGTGGATACACACACACACACACACATATATATGTATTTCCACACATACAGGCACAGACACAGCATTCTTTAACGGTGGTGTGTTAGCCTAAGTAGACCAGAGAAACAAGTTTATAGGTACTCGTATAGTAGAGAATTTTATATCAAAGAGTAATTGTACATTAAGGATACATTCCAGCCAATCCAGGTCAAGTCCATAAGTCCAATATTAGCCCATATATATGATACCAATCTATAAGTTACTCTTCAGACTCATGAAACGCAGGCTGAACCCCAGTGGCGTAGTGGTTGTGCGTGGGACTGCGGCCCACTGGGACGGAGGTTCAATTCCAGCAGTGGGGCTGGGCCTCCTACTCCCACTGCCGGAGAGCAGTGATCCCCCCCCCCCCAAAAAAAAACAAAAACTGAAAACAGACTCATGAAACGCATGCAATGACACCAAATGCAAGGTGATCACAGGCCAGTGGGTGGAAAATCTTGTGAATCCAGTGGTGGTGGAGGCATCCCAGTGCTGACGGGGTTTCCATGTCTCTGTGTGTCTTGTCAGCAAGCATGTCTGGCAGACAGTGAGCCTGGGTACTATCTCCAAGGAGCTAATTATTTCCTTAGCCCCCTCCAAATGAGGTCATCCAGCTGTGACCTGATTGACAGGCCAAACTCCACCCCTTCACGCTTAAGTCTCAGATTGACAACAGATTATGTAACTGCCACAGGCGACAAAACCAAGAATTGCCAATGTTCCAAGACCCGCTTCTCATGCCCCTAGTTGCTCCCTAGGTAGTTTCCCTGGGAAGAAACGTACCCCTTCACTTAAGGGGGCTGTGGGGTGGAATTTTGTTTGGGAGTGCAACACTGACGGCCCACTGGGGCACAGGACAGAGGCTGATGGCAGATGCTTGGGATGGACAAGTGGTGTCAGTTCTGCGGCGGTGGAGGTCGCTGGGGCAGGAGGCAGCTGAGAGACTGGGGTACAAGACTACCCTTGCAGAGGGAAGCAGGTGGCAGATGTGGTTTCCGGAGTAGAAGCAGCTGGATTCGGGGCGGTGGTCAGCAGGAGTGCAGGGGTACAGATTTGCATAGAATCACTTCCTACTGTTGGCAGACAGTGGCAGTGGGCGGAGGGGTGCTACATTTGTAGGGTGATCAGTGTCGTCTCGGCAGGGGAGCAGGGCTGGTGGGTTAAGAGGACTCATTCCATCTTCCCCTCCCTCCCAATAGGGGTGGGGGATCTCATTGCAGCCCGATTTTCCCCAGGGGACACTCACTGCGCAGCCGTGGGAGTAGTACAGGGCACAATCTCTCTCTCTGTATGTATGTATGTATATATATATATATTTTTTTTTATATGTGTGTGTATATATATATATATGAGAAGGATCACAGTCTTCAGTAGCAAAATCCTGCCCCCCCTCCTTTTCCTCCCCAGAGAGGTGACCTCAACCCTCCGACGCCTTCCCTCTGCGCCACTGAGGGCCCGGATGGGCTCTCCTGGGACTTGGGCTTGGAGGTTGGATTTGCCATGTCACCCTGGAGCAACAGGGACCCGGTACAAAGTCTCTTCCTGGAAGGACTCTGTCCTTTCCTTCTGCAATCGGTGCACCCGCTGACCCCAGTACCCAGGCCCTTTCTACACGCTGCGGGCCGGCCGGTGCTGCTGCGGGTGGAGAATCGCAGTGGGCCATCGCTCTCCGACTCCTCCTTCCCTCCGCTCTCAGGGCCATTGTGAGGCGGCCGCCACCCAGGAAGCTCATGACACCAGTGCCCTTCTCTGACTTCATAGAGAGGAGCCTGCCACTGCGGAGGCCCGCTGATGAGGCCGAGGGATGCGCAGGCCTTCTGCGCCCCAGTTCCAGGCGGACCCTCGGGGCCGGGAGTGGGGTGGGGTAGTCCGGAGGGGTGAGTCCCGCACGCTCCCTCCCCACCGCTCTTTCCCTCCCTCCCCACCGCTCTTTCCCTCCGCCATCCTTCCCGGCCGGCCCCAGAGAGCGCGCCATGGCCAGCGCCATATGAGAGAGTTTATTTGTACCCTTGCGAATTTCCCTCTGCGCGTCCCCTCCCATGCAGCTGACGACGTGATTTCCGCGCTCTCCTGGGCGCACCCCTGGGGCTCCCATCCAGGATCACACCACCTGCGGGAGCAGAGATCTCGGGGTTAGGCCGAAGACTGTCCCCAGAGGGCGCTGCCGTTCGCACCAGGGCAGGCCCCAGGTGGCTGGGGTGTGTCCCAGAGGAAGAAACCTTGCAGCCGGGTCCATTCCTTTGGGACCTGCCTTCTCCTATAGAAAGGAGGGGG
>PVJH01043021.1:0-13885 GCA_004026705.1 Nesogale talazaci | reverse complement strand
GGAAATATGGGGAGGTGGAACTGGGGGCCTAAGTGGAGGGAGGATGTATTGAGAGTGATGATGGCAACAAGTGTGCAAATGAGATCTGCATACAATTGATGTACGTATGGATCGTGAGGGGAGGTGTGTGAGTACCCAGTAAAATGATTCATTTTTTAAAAGGCGGGAGGGGAAAGAGGAGCTTTTTTTTTTTTTAAGAGGAACTTATACCAAGGGCTCAAGTGGAAAATGTTTGGAAATGTATGTGGCAGTATGTGTGCAATGTGCTTGATACAGATGATGTACTGAATGTTATAATAGCTGTAAGAGTCCCCAATAAAATTATTTTTTAAAAAATGCATGACCAGACAGCTGAGTGCCATAGGCTAGCAAAGTTGCACATAAAATTGAGCATCACACTAACTGTGTTAGTCCAGGTAGACTGCAGAAACAAATTCATAAACACTCACATGAATATAAGGGAAAGGTTTCTATACAAGAGGAATGGAACATTGAGAAAGCATCCCTACCCAGTACAGTACAAGGTCATAAGTCCAATATTAGTCCATATGTCTGATACCAATCTATAAAGTCTCCTTCAGACTCACAAAGCACATGCAATGCCACCAGGACAATCACAGGCCAGTGGGTGCAGAGTCTTGTGTATCCAGTGGTGGTGGAAGCATCTCAGTGCTGACAGGAGTCTCTCTGTGGCCTCCCAAGCACCTCAGCACTGGCAGGAGTCTCCACGTGGCTTCTCTGGCCCCCGAGGTTTGGTTCCATCAGAGTAAGCCCATGTGGCTTCTCCTCCAGCTCCTCCAGTCTCCAGAAATTAGGATCGATCAGCATGCTGTCATCTTATCTTGTCAGTAGTTCATCTCCAAAGAATTGAGTCTCTGGTCCCTCATCTCCATGGGGGAAATATCGTGAGGTTTCCCAGAATTCTCAGAGAAAGCCATGCCCACATAGAGGTCTCCTTGGCTATCTCCAGATGGACAGGCTAGATTCCACCCCTGGACTCTTAGTCAAATTGGCACTAGAGTGTGTGACTGCTACACTAACTTACTCCACAAATAAGACTTTTCTAAAATCAATAATGAACCTGTTGGAGAATCTTGCAAAAACCGCTTGAGCACCTAAAATTATGGGGATCAAGCTATCCCCATAGTCTCTGAGAAACCTTTACCTTGGTGACTGTATAATGTGAATAATGTCATTTCATTATACACATAGAGATTACTCAATGAGCATATTGAGTACAGATTTTCAACACAACTAATAAATAAAAAAGCTAAGCCTATTATGTTAAAAAGTCTTATGTTCATTTTTTGATCAGAACTCTAGTTATAAGTACTGTGTACCTGTCTACCTCCAGAAGACTCTGCTTTTCTGAAGGTATCACTCAGGAAGGAAGGAGAGACTGGCAATAAGACAAGGGCAGAAGGGAAACTACCTCCTCCTCCCAGGGAATGCAGCCATTCCCTGCAACATAAATATGGAACTAATTTTGGTTTCTTTTTCTTGAACCTTAGATACCTGGCTTGTCAACAGTAATTCCCAAGGAGCTTTATAAATGTCAAAGGATTCAAGTTAGCTAAACTGTGAAATTTAAGTTCTTTAGGGAATTAATTTCTATAGTCAGAGGTCATGCAAATCAAATAAATTTAGAGGTGTGGATTTTACTTGGTTCAGGTTGCAAAGACTTGCTTCAGAGAAAATGAAACTTAAAGGTAAACTTTCTCAATAAATATTGAAAAGGCTTTAAGATTGCATAATTAATAACAGCAGTCAAGGAGTTCCATACCAATTTCTATTTCTATTGGGCGTTCACCAAAACAACAGGAATACATTTTTGCCAGGTACAAACTTAACAATCACCAATGAGAAGACTTCAGAATGAGGAAACTTTAGAGTGACAGATACACCACACTGTCTCTCTGCAAAGATATCTGGGAAACAAAGTAAAGGAGATACAGAAGATAATCCTAGGACCCTAAGCCTCAAAGAAAGGATAAAGAAGTAGAATGAACATTGACTGGAAGAAGAAACTGGCTAAGAACAGCAGAGGAGAGATACAGGAGAAGAGGGGCCCTTCCAGCCACCCCTGCATACCTTGGCCATCTTGACCCAAGGACAGCAGCATTCTTGATGAAATATACAGAGGGATCCTTATGGGATTTCCATGATACATGGGATAACTGTAAACACATACTCAGAGTGAAGTTGAGTTCCAATTTTTGACTACAACCAATAGGAAGGGCTCAGACTTCTTTACCCAGTGAGCAGAGCAGCATGCCTATCCTACACCAACAATCCTGGTTGATGGCAACACAAGCCTCTTTGCAACCCTGCCTGAGACCAAAATGCGAGCCCCACACTTCACTTACATTATGCCAAATGCCATCCCTCCCTTTACCTGCTAGCCCTGTTGTGTGTGAGCAGGTGCTTTGATGCATGATAAGCAAACATACTCTATTGCTCTTGCCTACTGAACTAACCCAGGGGTAGAAAGTCACCCTGGCAAAGTGCAGGCATCTCACTGTGCCCCCTTTCCCACAAGCTCTACTGAGCAGCCACAGGCCACTTTAATGCAGAGCTATTCCTTTGTCTTATCTCACATTGATCACCCAACTCCTCCTCACTTCATGTGAGAAGCTGTGGAAGTGCAAACCCCACCTACACGCACCTGCAGCACTCTCTCCACTCCCCTACTTCTCACCCCCACCCCATGGTTTGACATTCACACAACTACATACATGCCAGCCCAACACTACCCTTCCTCCTCACTGTTAACAGGCACTGGTAAGATGACCATGAGCCCACCTGTCTGTGTCTGCCACTCAACACACTAACTGGCAAGTGGTAGTGACCCTGCCCCCAGGAGTCAGTCAGAACCTGACCTCCTGCCCCACTCACTTGGCAAATGCCTAGACCTGCTCCTGTACTACTGGACCCCAAACCAACAGCAGCCAACACCCAGTACCCCTCAAAAAATGCACACTAACATATCTAGCCACTAAGCTCTCCACCTGGAGGTAGTTGAGGTAGACTCATGACCATCTACTAGTACATATAGTTTACTGTTCAAATATCAATCTATCCATTGAAATAAAAGTTATAATAACACATTAATCCCTCAGAAACAACAAACTATCAAAACCCTTGAAGAAGGTGGATGAGATGGCTCTCCATGAAGTAAACAAACTCAGGAACTCAAAAGTCAAAGTTTCTAGGAAAAATGCAGACAAAACACTAGAAAAGTCCTGAAAAAGAAATCAAGAACAAATGGCAAAGTAAACAACTAGAAACCATTCAAAAACATCACTGGAAACTCAAATGATTCACACTAAAATTTCAGAAATAAATGCCACAGTAGTAGTAGAATTGGACCAAAAGAATAGAATTGAATCCATGGAATTCAGAAACTATAAAATAGAGGATAAATCCATTGACACCAGTATGTTAGTCCAAAACTCAGAAGAAAGCAGCAAAGAAAAATGAAGAAAACCTGACAAAAAAACTTCTAGAGTATCATAAAAGATGAGCAGGTATCCATCCCCAAAGCTCAACAAAACCTAGATTGGATAGAACACAGAAGAAAACCACCAAGCTATAGCATAATCCAACTTTCAAATCCAAAGACAAAGAAAGAATTCTGAACACTCAGAATAAAATGAAATCTTACTTATAAAGAGGAACCATTGACATTGTGGTCTGATTTTTTGGTAGAATCCATACAGGCAAGATGGAAATGGGAGTATATTATTCCAGAGGGAAGAGGAGGAGAATTCCTACTAGTACAGTCAAATTGTCCCAAAAATACAATAGTAGAATTACGACAGCTTCAGAGAAAGAAATTTAAGGAAAAAAATTTAAGCAGACAAACCTTCTAAGAAATACTAAAAAAAGTCTCTTTTGGATAGAAAACTAAAAATGTCAGACAACCAGCACTAGCCCTTATGAACAGATCACTGAAGATATGCGTACTATAGCAAAGGTAAAGAAACTGGATGGTGCCCTGCTGTCAGAAGGAATAGCTTCTGGGTTCTTAAAGGCTTGTCTTTAAACAAGCAGCCATCTACATGAGGTATCAAGTAAGTCCATATAGAAGAAACGCACTAACCTGTGTGATCCAGTGATTGTAAGTAATGAAATCTAAATCTGAAGGAGGGAATGCTATCACAGCTTCAGTTCTGCACACCTGGTTTGCACAAGGCTGTGAGTGACGGTGGAAATCCAAAATCCCTTTGTAGGGTCCCTACATGGATTAAGCCTCCAGTGATTTCCCTCTGACCATAGTCAAGGGATGGGAATAAGCTTTCTATCAGACAGCATTGTAAAGTCCACTAGGGTAGATGTAGTTTAGTTAAAATGTTATGTCTTTATCATTTGAGCTCCTTTTCTACCCACTTTAAAGTTGTTTTAATTTTTACTATTTTCTGCTTTTTTTTCCCATTTAGAATTTTTCTATGTTTTATCCAGTAATTATTGTTGAGGTTCTTTGTTTGCTTCCAGTTTATGTTTTGTAACATTTCCTATCTATGAATCTTGGCTAGGTAGATCTATCGAGATAGTAGTAACTGGCATGATGAGTGTGTCTGGACATGGGAGGGGAGAATGGAGAGAACAGAGATAACAACAATCAGTGTGAGAAAAAATGTTCTGAAACGGATTGTGCTGATGACTGCACAAATCTTAATACAGTTGAACAATTAAATTGTATGATATATGAAGTACAGGACAACAAACTATTCAAAATGTCAGACAGCAATCTGAGATTAAAACACCTGACAACATTATCTGGAAAGGAACCAAGATAAAGAAACATGAAATAAACCTACAAGACTGAAAATAGGCACTAGGAGTTTTTGATCTAAAAATAGGGAATAGGAGTTTTGAATCTATCAACAAAAACAATTTCAAGAGAGAGAGAATAAATGGTACACTTAAGAAACTCCTATATAAAGAGGAAATCAAGGCATTGTCAAGATGTTGTAGACTTTTTTAAACTTCAGACTATAAAACTAAAGATCAGTATAAATACAAAGAAAATTGATAAAACTTTCCAAAATAAAACAGGAGAAAATCATAAAGCCTATTAAACAAAACTTCAAAAGCAATGAAGTAAATAAAGGAAATGTCCCATAAATAAAAACAACTCAATACAGAAAATTGCATGATTAAAAGAGGTTACCAGTGTCATAGTGGTTGAGTGCAGGACGGCAGCCCACTGGCTTGGCAGTTCAAATCCAGCAGCAACTCTCCAGGAGCAAGGCTGGACCTCCCACTCCCACCAGAGGGCAGTGATCCCCCCCAAAAAGAACCATCCTTACAACCAAAGAGGTTACCAGCACCACAAAATGACAGCAGTAAATCATATGTATATATAATTACATTGAATATAGATGGATCAATGTGCTAGTCAAAAGACAGAGAAGGGCAGAATGGATAAGAAAATTTGACCCATTAATATGCTATCTAGGAGAGACACACCGTTGGCAGAAAGATTAAAATGAGCTAAAAGTTAAAAGGTGGAAAATATATCAAGCAAATGGCAACTTTTAAAAAGCAAGAGAGACAACATTAATCTGATCTAATAGACTTTTTGACAATGACCAGCCTAAGACATGGGGAAGAATGTTATATAATAACTAAAGGGTTGATAAAATAAGAAACATAATCGTAAGAAATATCTAGCCCAAATGAAAGAGCTCCCAAAGATATAAACTTTATCAGCGTTAAGGAGAGAAAGACAATGCCACATTGACAGAAGACTTTAGTGTATCACTTTCAACGAAAGACAGAACCACTAGAAAGTAACTCAACAAAAAAGATACAGAAGACCTAAATAACAGTCAACCAACTAGACCTCATAAACATATAGGAAAAAAGCTTCAAAGGGTTCATAGACAAATGGAACGAAAAGAGAGTTGATTTTTTTCATGAATTTTTGATGGCCCCTTATAGAATACGTCATCTAGCCACAAACCATACACATCTTTCTCACATTCACCTGCCATCAAGTTAAAGTTAATGAAAATAAAAATAGTAAAGTTTATGGACTGCCCTTAATTTTATCTTCTGACTCTGGGTTTAAAAGCCCTGTCCTAACAGATTTTCCAAGCATAGACGAGATGTATATTTTATAGAAAGGGGAAAAAAAAGAAAGACATGATCATTTAGCTTAAAAGGAAGAGTCCAGGATGGTAAGAACCATGGAAGCTTGCTCCTTGCAAAACAGAGGCAGTAGGGCAGCGTGGAGATCGGCATCCCATGGCCAAGATGCCATACTTGCTCCTGCATGTCTACAATGGCTTGCAGGTGGACTGGGCCATCTTCTCCTAGGAGGGCTACATAATGGTCATCCAGTTTGGCTATTACTGGGACCTCATATGCATTCAAAAGGATAGAGTTTTCCTCAGCATAGTTGAAAATGTTAAAAAAAATTTTTTGCAGTTATTTATCTTGTGGATATTGTGAAATACCCGAATTCAACAAAATGTATGAGTTATATGATCCTTGTACAGACATGTTTTTCTTCAGGAACACAGATGGACCTCATGATTGACTTGCACCAGCAACCATAACAAGATTAACTGGACCACGGAGGACAAGCTGGAGATGATAGACATCAGAGACACCATCTGCCGAAGGATACGCAGACTGGGGACTAGTTGTGTCTCCAGAAAACTACTCTACCAACACAGATGCTGAGACTGGGGCCTCGCCATGCCATGCTACCTGGAAACTATTGAGCCTCTAAGACCACTGAGAGAAGTTGCTGGAGGGTTGTGGGCAGCCTAAGGTCCTGGAGCTTCAGGGTCTTGGTGAAGTAAGAATTGAGCGTAGTCTTAAATTCTCAGCCTGCCTGTGTGCTGTATTTTTATATTGGCAAACATTTGTAAATACTTAACAGAAAAAAGTAAAATACAGGGTTATACTTGTTGGTTTTTTCAAAAACAGCTTAGTGAATGTGAGTAGAAAAATATAAAACCTGATAAAGAAATGAACTAGAAACACAAAATTCTATGCAAGAAATAGTGAAGAAATATTTTTTAAGCTATGGGAACTTTATTTTCAATCCAGAATTTTATTCCTAGTAACATAGCATAATTTTAAAATAGGCTGATTGTAGGATGAGGATAAAATAATACCTGACTAGATAAATAGAAATGCAGGACAATGGTACTCATGACCTGAAAATATCTTTTTACAAGAATAAAAAATTAATCTAGAAGGAAATATTGGAATGCTAACAATTTATATATATTGGGGGAGGGAAGGGAATCCACACTGTAGCATATAAAATGAGAGGTTTCTGCCCCAATACCTTTTTTGTGGTATGTTCTCATATACTTATTCAATGCCTATGTAAACATTGATATATACATGAGAACATCATATATTTTATCCTTTTAACATGAATGCACTGTATGCAAAATAGTTTGTGCCTTTTTCCTGCCAAGACTATCATTAACTCCTACCACATCAGCATTTGCATGTCTACCTCATTATTATTATTTTCCTGTCTGCATTCCATAGTATGTGCTTATGTTTCAGGCTGGGTTGACTAGAGAAACAAACCCAGAGGCACTCATATGTATGTCTAAGAGCTTTATATCAAGAAATAATTGTGTCTCAAACAAATATCCCAGTCCAGTCCAGTCCAGATCAAGTCTGTAAATCCGATATTATTCCAGATGTCCACAACTAATCCATAAATCCCTCATTAGACTCACAGTCACACTCAATGATGCCGAATGCAGGAAGATCCCTGGCTGGTGGATGAAAAGTCTTGTGCCTCCAATGGCGGTGGAATCATCTCCGTGCTGACGAGGTTTCCGTGTGGCTCCTGCAGCCCCCCACACGTGTCTCAGCAACAGGACAGTGCAGCAGAGAGAGGGAAAGCGTTTCCCAGGACCTCCTCATGAGGACACAGCCACAGGGAGGCACCCTCAAGCTAGGATCTGATTGACAGGCTAGTCTCCATACCGACACTTCAAGTTTCTGTGAAATCCTATGACTACCACACTCCGACCATGGCTGTTTATAGTATTTGTAATCCCTTCAGTCATCAAAATCATGTTTTAGGAAAGACTTTTTACCTGTATTTTCTGTAGGATATTGTTGTAGTTGTTAGGTGCTATGGAAATGGTTCCGACCTTTCAGAACAAAGCACTACTTGGTCCCGCACCATTGTCACAGCTATTACTACGTTTGAAGCCTTTGTTGAAGTCACTGTATCAGTCCTTCTCATTGGCGGTCTTCCTCGTTTTTTGTTACTCCTATACTCTATCAAGCATGATGTCCTTTTCCAGGAAGATATGGGTCATGTACATTGAAAATGTTTGTAGATTTCTGCCAAAACGACTTCTAAAAAGATTATACTAATTTATAGTCAGACTAGAAGTACATAGTTTGCAATATTTTTTTCCTCCTTCATATTATACAGTCATGGCAGAAAGGCAATCTTGAATGGATGCTTTAAAGCAGGATGTGTATGAATTGCTGGATGTGAAAGTGATGCTTGGCTCTGTAGACCTTCACCTAACTCACAATAGAAACTTAATCATGGATAATACACAAGAATGTGACGGCTGAGCATGCTTAGTTGTGTACCTGGGAGTTTGAAAAAACATATTTAGAGAGAAAAATGTATATAAATCATTAATTACTTCGGTCTCCAAATGAGAATAAAATGTAGAAGACTAATTATAGAGGGTTAATTATGAAGGTAGTTTTTGGTCTCATTTTGCTAGTGCAGCAACTATTTGAGTATGCTTCTGTACTTCATACTGAATTAGAACCAGAGACACTAATTTTGGAGGATATTGTAACTGTAGAATTTAATGAATATGAAATATGTTCATTCTTTAAATTGCTTTAAAGCTAAAATGTCTCTCTATTTTGCAAATGCATAGTACTAGTTGCACGGAGACAAATAGTAGTATTTATTTTAAAAGATTATATTGAGAACTTCCAGGCAAGATGGCCACTGGGTAATACATGTCAGGGACTCAGAACAGTCTAGAGGACTGACTGAAAGGGACATACTACATTTTCAGGCCACAGGATTTTCAGTATAAAGATAAGTGCATACAAATTCACTGAAATTAGAGAACAGCCATGTCTGGTTGTCTCTCAGTGGCATGCAGTCAACTGAGAGCAGAATTCTGGGTCTGCAGATCAAGCAAATAGCTGGGACTGGGAATGAAGGGTGGAGGAAGGGGGCTAAGCTGCAGGAAGGTAATTCAAAGCGACAAGACCTGGGTAGATAAAAATATAAATAGCTTTGGCTCTCCACCCAGGCCAAAAGGGCCCCACTGGTTAACCGACTGCAATGACTCCCCATTAGGGGGAAACACACCCTACCAAGCTTTACAAGGAAGAATCAACAGGACAGCCAAGAGAGGGCACACGTGGAGAACACAAGCCCAGGAAGCTCCGGGCCCACTCAACAAATCTAATCCTCCCACTCCGAGTGCAGCTCAGCACGGCTCCTGATCTCAAGACACCCCCAAAACCCAAGACCTTAAAAAAACACAGCTTCTCTGAGGCTTCCCTTTTTTTCATTTTCTAAACTTCTCTGGAAGGCAGTCACCACATACCTGGTTCATTAACAAAGTATTCGCGTAACAGAGCAAGGAGATGCTACCGCAGATTTTACAAGTTTCTGAGCAAAACTTAGAGTTTTGCAAACACACATACATTAACAGTTGTCCTGCATCTTACACTAGTAGTATTTTTCCTGTTATTATTCTTAAAACTTTTTCTCTTGCACCTTGTTTTAATTTTCCTCACTTTAAGCATCCAAAGGTTTGCTTAATAACACTATTAAGCTATCTTTTAGTTTCAGTTTCTCCTCATCAAATTTGTATTTCCTTCTAATCCTCATAAAACCCAAAACCGACACTATTCTTAAATTTTAAAAAATCTTTTTGGGGCTGAGCCCCGGTGGCGTAAGTGGTTGAGTGCGGAACTGCAGCCCACAGGCTTGACAGTTCAAATCCAGCGGCGGCTGGGTAACACCCATGACCACCAGAGGCAGTGATGCCCACGAAAAAAAAAATCTTTTTTATTTCTATGAAATACTAGTAACCATTCTTCCTTCATTGCAAGTTAGGCATTGGTGGGGGGGGGGGGAAGAGGGTGCTAATCTCTCTTACTTTAACCTACCAAATAACACCAACCAATCCTTCCCATTTTTTTAACCTATTGCTCCTTTCACTCTCCTTCTCCTAATCCTTCCTTCCCTACTTTCTGATCACTCCCCTAATACCTAATCTGACACACTTCTCCAGATCCTTCATACAAACTGTCCACTACTGTCCACCCCTTTACTACACCACCTAACAGAGTTAACCATTCCCACATAATATCACCTACCAAACACGCCTAATAGCAACTCCAAGATATCAAGAAAACAACATAAGATATTGATGCACACATGAGAAAAAAGAGAAGCAAACAAAAAACTGAACACTGACCAGAACTAAATGTAATGCTGAAATTGAACAGGTTATAGATTTATCAGAAAAAGAGTTTAAATGAATGACGAAAGCTCTCATGTAAGAGTTGAAGGAAGAGTCTGAGAGAAAAAGTGAAACAATAGAAAAACTACAGGTAGAATCAACCACCTGTTACTCCTAGTGTGAGGCCAGAAAATTAAGAGGTAAGGAGATCAATACTGGGAAGCTATTTGCTAAAAATAGATTCCATGTACTAGAGTCTGCTCCAGAGCCCACCTTGTGAATTTCACCCATGAATTAATTTGACAACTTGCTGAAATGCTCTACGTTCGCTGTGCCTGCCTGTAGAGCCACGTACCCATCACCAACTCCAGCAGGATGGCCTCTGCCACTTCTTCCTGCACCCTAGAACCACAGCACACAGTAATGTCCCAAGGCTGTGTTCTAAAAGTGGTCATACGTCCTCTGACAGAATGGTCACAAAGAAGAGATGAACCAGTCAGGGTGCAGTATAGCACCAATGAAGCATACTACTTTCCTCTAGTTCTTTAATGTTTCCTCCCCTACACTATTATGACCCCAATTTATCTTTTAAATCTGGCTAAACCAGAGCATGTATACAGGTACATGTATAAGCACTCAAAACACAGAAATGCAGGCCAGGTAAACACGTGGAGACCAATAATGAGAGAAGAGTTGGAGGAAGGGAGAAAAAAATGAGTAGCTGAAACCAAAGCATCAAGTAGAAAGAAAAATTGAAATTAATGATGGCAACATATGTACAAAAGTGCTTGACAAAATAGATGTATGCAGTGATTATGATAAAAAAACAACAACTATAAGACTCTGAGCCCTGATGGCATAAGTGGTTGAGTACAGAACTGCGGCCCGCAGGCTTGGCGGTTCAAATCCAGTGGCGGCTCTCAGGAGCATCGCTGGGTAGCTCCCATGACCACCAGAGGGCATTGATGTCAAAAAAAAAAAAACAGCCCAGCTATAAGAGCCCTCAATAAAATGATGACGACGACTACGACTACTACTACTACTAATATTATTATTTTCAGGCTTCATTTGGGTTTCAATAGTTTTTCTCAGAATCATTGCCTGTGATCCAGTCCTACCAGACCCTCCTACATCCTCCTCATCATCAATTTTAGATGATCTAAAGCAAGAACAACAACAACAACAAAACACACAAAATGACACAAAAAAGCAGAGCCTATAAATAGGTCAAGGTTTTTTTGTTGACCTTCCAGTTGAGTCGGAGGGGCTGCCATGTGCTGGCCCCAGAGTATTCCCTGGGGATCACTACTCTGTTACCTCTGCTGTTCTGTTGCACTCCCTTAGTGTTTTGTTTCAGTGTGGTGGGGTCAGATAGGGTGCAATTCCTGCACTGTGTCTCCAGTGTTGTGTCCTGTAGCACTATGGGTCAGTGAGGGACATCATGTGACCAGTCCTATTGTCCTCTCTGTGTATTGACTGCTCTGAGCAGTAATATCATTCTCAGGACTCGGTGGGCTGGGATGTGCTTCACTCTCTCTCTCTCCCCTCATTTGCTCCTGTGTGCTCTGATCAGACATGTCCCTCTCCCAGAGCTGTAGCTTCAGAGCTATCCTATGAAGTGAATTCTTCTGGGGAGAACGGATGGCTTTCCACGTAATTAGGATTGGGGCCGGACTCTCAGACCTCTCTAATGAAGGCTGAACATGCTAGTGGGACAAAAAGAAAGTAAAAAGAAATAGAGGAAAGAGCTAGGAGGCAAAGGGCATTTATAGAGGTCTAAATATAAACATAAACATATGTAAATATATTTATATATGACAATGAGGAAATAGATCTACATATACTTATAGGGTTAGCATTAAAGTTACAGATGGACAGTGGACCTCTACTCAATTACTCTCTCAATGAAGAACATTTTGTTCCATTAACCTGGCATTCCATTATGCTCACCTTTCTGACATTATCACTGAAGACACAGTGGGTGCATAAGAAAATGTGGTAAAGAAACTTGATTGTGCCCAGCTATCAAAAGATATAGTGTTAGGGGTCTTACAGGTTTGAAGATAAACAAGCAATCATCTATCTGATAATCAACAAAGTCCTCATGGAAGCACACCAGCCTGTATGATCATGAGATATCAGTAGGAACAGGTATCAGGCATCAAAGACTCAGAACAAAAAAATCATATCACTGTCAATGAGGGGTAGTGTGGAGTAAAGACCCAAAGCCCATCTGTTGGCAAGTGGACCATCCCCTTACAGAAGGTTCCTGGGGAGGAGACAAGCCAGTTAGTGTGCAGTATAACACCAATGAAACATACAACTTTCCTCTAGTTCTTTAATGCTTTCTCCACCCCACTATCATGACCACAATTCTACCTTACAAATCTAGACAGATGAGAGCAGGTACATGGGTGCAGATAAGAGATGGAAACAGAGATTTCAGGATAGATAAACCCCTCAGGATCAATATTGAGAGAAGCCATACCAGGAGGGTAAGGGGAAGGTGGGTGGAGAGAGGGAGAACCAATCACCATGATCTACCTAGAGCCCCACCAGAGAAATCTTCATCAGAAAAGTGTGTAAATGGAGAGATCAGCCAGTGTCAGACTTGAAAAATAATAGTAATTTATAAATTATCAAAAATTCATGAAAGAGGGAAGTTGGGGGAGGGAGGGGGGAAATGAGGAGCTGATACCAAGGGCTCCAGTAGAAAGAAAATGTTTTGAAAATGATGATGACAACAAGTGTACAAATGTGCTTGATGCAATGGATGGATGTATGGATTGTGATAGGAGTTGTAAGAGTCCCCAAGAAAATGATTTATTAAAATAAAATAATAATTTCTAAAAGTGGTCATAACCCCAAGCTCACAGAGAGCCATAGGACCTCACTCCAGAGTTCCCCTTGCTGCTACCCTCTCTGATCCGATAGTATAGAGATTTTCCACTCTCTTTCCCAGCCAGGAATGGTGTAGCTACATCATCGATCCCATTTCCATCACTCCCCAACTCCACCTTTGCCAGCATTGGTAACAATAGATAATTAGACAAAAATTTGCAGCAGTTGAATAATTGCTCAGATATTCACCTGTGAGAGAATGCATTTTCCCGGAGCTGGGATTGACACAGAAGTGCAGCCAGCCCCAAATTCATATCCAGTCAGCCCCAAAACTACTCTGCTAAGCTGATTCCCCTTCTCTGGGGGTCAGCACAGAATAGCCCCCATTACCGAGGCACCAAACAAGCTTATTATAAAATGGGGGGAAATTTTTTAAAAACACTTTCAATTCTAGGCTGTGGTCCTTTGTGTAACTTTGAATGTAAGCCTGGAGAACTCTGGCCATTAGTATAACATTAATATAACAAGGTAGTGAGAACACTTATCTCCAGAACACAGCCTAGGATTTTGATGTAACAAAACAGGAAAAGCCA
>PVJH01043020.1:0-13891 GCA_004026705.1 Nesogale talazaci | reverse complement strand
TTTGTTAACCCCGAAGTGAAACTCAGTTTCATCATTGGTTTCCAGAGAAAAATCTCCAGTCACTCTGCATCCACATTTTATGGGACAGATGAGGGTCCTCGGGTAGGATCGTAGTCTGCCTCACAGAGTAAACACCTTAAAAGTTCCGTATCAATCATCCCAGTTCTCCAGAGACTCTTTTGACCACCTCACTGCTAGTGATTGGCCAAATGACCACAGTAATGATTAATAAATGGCCACAATTTATCCAATGCAACGTGTCCCCTACTGGCCCATCGCCCACACAGCATCCAACTGTATACCTTTTCCTTTATTCTGACCTCCATCTCTCTCCAGGAAAAAAACAATCATTGTTCTTTTCCATAGAGGAATTCTGATGTGAATTTTGCATCAGTAATTACAATCCATGTCAACTTCTAGGAATTTAATAATAAACTTGTCTTCTTTTATTGCTGTTGCTTTTTTAATGAAGAAACTGAAGCTCAGAGATGCTAGCTCGCTGCTTTGCTTACTTTAGTTCTTAGTGCAGAGTCTACACAGACCACCTGCATGAGAATCATGGGAGTTCTTTGTTTTGTTTCTCGCTAATGTCGGGGCTGCAGCGTTGATCTACTGAACCAAGATGTACTGAACAAGCTTCTTTGGAAATACTCAGGCACACAAAGCCACAGCCTTGGCCTTGTAACTTCGGTGTAGAAAACAAAACAAAAGCAGCACTAAAAGTTACTATAAATCTAATTTCACTCCAAGCTATATGTAGGACAGCTCCAATTTATGGAGCATCTGAAAAAAGTTTGGACAACTTTAACACAGGATAAAGTGCACACTGGTGTCATTGTGGTGAACAACAGACGAGGAGTCAAGGCTAATTGTCTGACCTTGAGCACGTTTCTTAACATCTCTCGACTCCAAGTTCCTAGGGGAAAATACCACTCTCTTTACTGAACTCCAGGAACAATTTGGAGGATGAAATGAGATCATATAGGTAAAAACACTTGTGGGAGGAGGGGGGAAATAAATAGCTCTCTGCAACTGCTAGGTATTATGACTTCAAAGTCCTGTGTGAGCCTGGAAAATATCAATCTTCTGCATGTGACCATGGTGCTAGTAAGGCAGCCTGTGGAGTTTTTCAAGAAGCCTGTTAGATCCAAGTTAGGCAGCTCATTGCTCAGATGGAATAGCCAGCGAGGGGAATTCCTGATCCAGGGCAGCATCTGTTTGTGATTAAGCTCTCAGAAGCATGTGCCTTAACTGAAGGCAATGCTACAGAATTGGTGGTCGCAACAATCCCAATTGGAAAGCAAGTTCAGCCCTGACAATGGATGTGAAAGGTAAACACAAAAGGATTATTCTGTAATTACACGAAACAAAGCAAGGCTTGCTTAGCATCTCCCACACAATGCACGTGCATGCAGCTCACGGACACACACAAAGGGCAACAGCCAGCAGAAGTTTATGGTCAAGAAAAATCCCCATGCAAACGCCACCACCAAATGCAGAGCCCTTGCTGGAGCTCTGCGGAGTGTGCCAAGTATGGTTGCAGAGTGGGCTTTCTCCACACCCACTCCCTAACATGCTCTTTCTTTAAAACTCAAATGTAGTCGAATTTGGATCCTTGTCAGAATATTTTTTTCTTCCCCCAAACTTCCTATGAATTCCGGATTGCTCAGCCTGTATCAGGTATCTGACTATGGTGAAGGAAGCATATTTGTTATAACACAGAAGGCATGATGGACTAATAAACCATCTGAACATCATCTCCATGTCCCCGAGACAGGAAGATTATCAATACCAACTGCTCCAAAAGGGATCACATTAGAAGGTCCTGAGAGAGGGGGGAAATATGGAACCAAACCCCAAATCACTGAAAGCAGAAGAAAAAAACTGGCTTACTGTTCAGCTACAGACTGGAGAAACCCTCACAGTCTATGCTCCTTAATCACATGTCAGGTCTGGAATAAACTCATTCCATGGTTCAATTGTCAGCCAAACAAGAGACATGTCTATAAGGAGAATAAGACTAGGGTGGGAGGTGTGCACACTTTAGAATTACCAAACATTTGAGATCAAAAGGACAGCATTTATAAGTTCAGAAGGGTTAGGAAGTGGAATAAAGGACATTACATTGGAGGTATTAGAACCAATCCATGAAACAAAACATGTATGAATTGTTGAATAGAAAATTGGTCTGCTCTGTAAACCTTCACCCAATTTATAATAAAAAATATTTTTAAAAAAACAAAATCAATAAAAACAGCAGAATACACAGAGTGAATCAGAATTTATGAACCAAGCTGTAAACTTCAGCTGTGAATACATGAGTAACAACATGATGTCCTGAAGCAAGTAGAAACCCTGATTATAAAGAAAACACTCCATACTCAGGATATCAGCAAACTGAATAGTGCAATTGGTTTAAATTCCACCTTTCTAGAAAACTTTGAAAGGGAAGCAGGAAGTGCCCCAAGCAAGTGACCATTAAGAGAAAAGATAAGCAAAAGCTATCTGTGTGACAAGAGAAATCTATGCATAATATTAGTATAAGAAAGATGCTTCCAGAAAACAGAGCAATGCTCTTTACGATGACCAAGACCAAAAAATTAAAAAAAGAATATCAATAAATTGTTCTGCTTGTTCACTGCCAGAGATTTGTCCCTTATTCAGGATGATTTTACACACACACACACACACACACACACACACACACACCAGATCAAAAGTCCTGCCCATTCACATTATAGGTTGCAGGTGGGATACATGGGATTTTTGCTGACTAAATTTCGGAAGATCACAAGAACCTTCTTCCTAGTCTATCTTAGGCTGGAAGCTCCACTAAACCTGTTTAATAACTTGTCAGCATGCAAGTTTCTGATAGCAGACTGATAGTGCCTGTTCATGAAGCACATTGGCTAAAATCAAACCTAGCTCTTTCCATGAAAGCTAAAAGCTCGAATTCATTGCCAGGGACTTGATTCAGACTCATCAGAGCGACACTGCACCTCAGGACACATCAATCTTTGCATAGCACACTACTGGATCCTTCTCTCCTGGAGTCACTGGTGGGTTGGAACTCTTAACCTTTCAGCTGCCAGTTGAGTACTTTTAACCACTGTTCCACCAGGGCCTCTTACAATGAAAATTTGGCCATTGAACCATCACTTCCCCCATAGAGATGAGCTATAACTAAAGCACACAAACACAAAACCCCAAACCCACTGCCATTGGGTGGATTCTGACTCTTGGTTTTCCCTGTAGTGTAGAGTGCTCCGTAAGATGTCTAAAGCCGGCAATGTTTACTGCAGTAGACTACCCTGTCTTTCCAAATTGCCACCCTTTCTGTTAGCAGCCAGATGCTTAGCCACTGTATGACTAGAACTCCTTGAGGTGAACTATAGTCATTTCTATTCAGCTGGATGTTTGCTTTTGTTTTCAGTTGATTTTTTTGGCTTGCTTTTCATGAGAAAATGAGTGGTTACCTTGTCGATTTAATCTAGCCATAAACTGCTTAAAATTATCATACAGAAAAAAGAATGTTTAGAGCATCCAGCTGACGAAGTCAATAAAGTTGTGACATGCCCTGGGAAAGTCACTTGATTAGAAGTGAAAAGATCTGTCTTCTTTACAGAGTGGGAGAATAAAGGAGGGAGGGGAAAAAAGAGGAGCTGATACCAAAGACTCAAGTAGAAAGAAAATGTTTGAAAATGATGATGGAAACATATGTAAAAATGCGCTTGATACAACTGATGTACGGATTATTGAAAGAGTTGCAAGGGCCCTCAATAGAATGATTTATTAATAACAAAAATAATAAAATAAAATATCTGTATCCTGGCCTCAGTTTTGTCCATTACTGGCTGAGATACAATATCAGGTAGGACATTTAGCCTCTCACGACATCTTCTGAAAGCTGGCAGTGGGAAACAGTGGGAAGGATCAAGGAGAGGTGGAAAGACGATCTCCAACGTTTCTTCCAGCTTGTATATAACATAATTGAAGCTATAAATCAAAAGTTATGAGAAGCCACCCTGGGGATTGGAATTAGGAATGGGGCAATGAGACAGAAGAAAACAATTGCAGAACACTTTGGTGGGGACAGAGAACTGTATGGAGATACAAAAGCAGAAGAATTTCTAACAGAGATATTAAATAGGAAAAGGTTCGGTTAATCGACGAAATCGTTGTGAAATTCTGGAAGGGAATGGTCTTGGGACAGCCAACAGACTGATTAGTTAATTTCCTCTCCCTTGTTGGAAAAGTCCATGGTAGAGTCAGTCACTGGAGAAAATGCAATTCGATCTAATTTTTCTTTGTCTTCTGAATTCCAACCTTCCACTCCCTGATCAGTAGCCTACTGTGTGATTACTACCTAACTTTCTGGCAAAATGTGAAGAAACCTGAGTCTGTCTTTCACTTCACACCCACCATGCTGCTTTCTCTGCAGATTGCAGCAGCATCACTGTGCCTTTATCCCTCCTTTCTCTCTATCACCATCTACTTCTGTCATCCACACTGTACACACGTCGGAAGGAGCCCATACACTAAAATGCTGTTTTCAAAAACTGTCAGGGTGGGACCCTCCGGGGTCCCAAAACTCATCATTTTAAATCACTCTATCATCATAGTCTTGCCCTCATTTTTTTAAAGTTAAGGAATAATTAGCATATGAAAAAATATTTGGCATCGAGATAGGATTATGGCCTTCCTGTTATTAGATAGGTAGTTCGGATAACTTCTAAATATTAAAATGCCATCTGATAAGACATGAACAGAAGGAGAATCTAGACAGAGCATAAAAAAGAGTAACTGAGGTGACTGTTATTCCAAACTTCTCTTTCAAGATGGTGGAAAATTAAAAAACTTGACATTTGGGGAGAAAGTTTCTGTTTCACTGCACATGAGTTCAGAGCTTGAGTATGAGACCTCAGTCCTCTAAGGTACTTCTTACCTTCTTACCCATCTATCTTGCCACAAGTTGAACAAACAAGATTAGGTTATTCTTATGAAATTAAATGTCTGTAACTTCTACTTAAAGGGAGCCCTCTTAGAGAAATAGGGTAAAACACTGTGAAATTTTCAAGAGTTAAAGGCAACAGAGGTAAATACTGTTACATACATAATCCTGCAATGGTGATCTCTGAGTAGTTGCTTGAACTAAGACTCAGGTAGATGCTTAAACAGGAGAGGAAGACCCGCAAATATATAGAGATTTGGCAGAAGCTATTTGTATACATGTATTTACCTTAGCTGTAACTATTTCCATGAATGTGGAAAAGCATACAGGAACCAAGCTATGGAAACTTCTTAGGTATGACCAAAAACCTTGAGGGAATGAGTCATTGGATCTGGGGGGTGAGGACCATAGTCTCATGGTCAATTGGTATAGCATAATTCACAGGAACAATGTTCTACGTCCTACTTTGATAAATAGTGACAGGAGATTTAAAAGCTTATAAGGAGCCATCTAAGATATAACTATTGGTCTCTCCAACCCTAGAGGAAAGACGAGTGACCGAAATAAAAGCACATGGAAGCAATTAGTCCAAAGGTCTAATGAACCACATAAAATCAGCCTCTACAATCCTGAGACCGGATGAGCTAGATTGCCCAGCTGCCACTATTGCTCAACTGCTCCCCAAAAGGATCACATTAGAAGATCCTGGATAAAATGGACCAAAAATCATAAAAGATAGAGCCTAGTGAACCCCCCAAGGTGATGGTCCTTTGGTCTTTCAGGTCTGGAACTAGATTCATCCCCATTTTAGAATAATCAACCATTTAAACATTTTAAAAGAAAGCTTTTATTTAAAGGGACAGAAGGCTAAGAAAGGAGGAAGGGTGGAAACAGGAAGAACAGAAAGGAGGTGGGATAAATGATAATACAATGTAAGGATTAAATTAAATGTGTTAAAGTATGTATAATTGTTGAATGCAAAAATGATTGTCTACTCTGTAAGCTTTTACCTAGCTCACAATAAAAAAATGTTTTATTTTGCTTTTAGTTTAAAAAAGGAGCCCTGGCAAGAATTGGACTGTTAACTGCAAGTTCAAATCCCAAGGGAGAAAGACGAGGCTATCCTGCACCTGTAAAGATTGATAGCCTCAGAAATCCTATATAGGGTCATTATGGGTTGGAATCTTCTTTTTTTGTTGTTGTTTGGGCATCACTGCCCTGATGGGAGTAGGAGACCCAGCCTTGTTCCTGGAGAGTTCCTGCTGCATTTGAACCGCCAACCCTGTGGGCCACAGTCCCGCAAACAACCACTCTGCCACTGGGGCTCAGTTTGATGGCATTTTTCATTTAAAAATGCCTTTAAGGAAATGGATATGCAAATAGTTCACATAATTGTTGATGTAATTGTTTAAGTACAAGTTAATAAGTAATCATAGTAAATTGATGTGTAATTTGGAAGAGCATCTATATATAACATGTAAAGAAGAATTTCTAATTAGTCTGTCTCTGATGATGGTGGTAATGGTAGTTCAGAGTAGAATTCTTGCCTTCCACGGGAAGAGCCAGTAGATTCCATGCAGAGAAATGTATGTATAGACACCACCTATTACCAGTGGTGGATTTTCAGTGACTCTGATGCCAACCAGGTTTCAACAGAAGTTCTATACTAAGAATAAAGAAGTAGATCTCTACTTCTGAAAATCAGTTGATGAAGACTTATAAATCACAATGGTCCTACCCACAGCAGATCTTAGGGATGAGGCAGTACTGTGCAGCATTCCATTGTCAGAGACTGAGGTAACGGTATCAAGCAACAAAAACACAACTTGGATCAGTTCTTGTTAAAAAGCTCTAATTGCACTTTATTTACATGTTGTACAGTTCAGTAATTCCATCACATGAAGAAGAGTTGTACAATCGCCATCACATGCAATTGCAGAACATTTTCTTTTTCCTTGATTCATGGTTACTCATATAATTACTGATACTTTCTTTTAATACTTCCAAAGTAAGGTTTCTGTTCTATATTTTAAAACCACATTTCCAAATTTAAACTGTGTTCCCCAAAAACTATGAGAAAAATTCCTGCCTCTGGACACCATGAAAACAATGTGGTCAGTATCTCAGTGAGTATTGTAATTGAGTCATCTCCATGAGGGTAATGTTTAATTTTCTGTATCAACTTAGCTTTGCTTTGGTGTCCAGTTGAACACAAGCAGAGATGTTATAAAAGGATTTTGTAGGTGAGATTAATATTTACAATCAGTTGATTGTAATTGATAGAGATTGCCTTCAGTAACTCATCATAGTGACTCTATAGGACAAAGTAGAACAACCTTTGTGGGTTTCTGAGACTGAAACTCTCTATGAGTGTAGAAATCCCTAGCTTTCTCCCCCAGAGCAGCTGGTGGTTTCAAACTGCAGGGTTTGGATCTTGCAGTTAAGAGCTGAATGAGTAACTACTATGCCACCAGGGCCTACTACAAGTCAGCATTGAGTTGGTGACAATGAATTCGGTTTGAGACCTTCATTAAAAGAAGAAGGTGGCATTCAGATGGGGGGGAAAGCTGAAATTAACAACTTGTAATATGTAGATGACACAACTGTTATGAGAAAAGCTAGAAAGACTTGAAGAATGTGCTGATGAAATAAAGTATTGCAGGCTTTAATACAGATTGCAACTCAACATTTTAATAAATCCTCACAACTAGACCAATAGACATCATGATAAATGGAGGAAAAATCTGAAGTTACTAGGGTTTAACTTATCTTGACTCCACAATCAATGGTCATGGAAGCAGCAGTCAAAAAAGCAAACGACTTGTTGCTTAGGGCAAATGTGCTGTACAAGATCTCTTTAAAGTATAAAGCAAGGCTGTCACTTTGACGACTGAAGTGCACTTGACTCAAGCCATGGTATTTTCAATCTCCTCATATGCATGTGAAAGTTGGACAATGACTAAAGAAGTCTGAAGAATTAAGACATTTGAGTTACAGTGTTGTCAAAGACTATTGAAACTACTATGAACTGCCACAAGAACAAACAAACATATCTTGAAAAAAGTACAGCCAGAATACTCCATTGAAATGAGGTTGGTGAAACTTTACCGCACATATATTGGACATATGTGAAGAAGACGCTGGTCCCTGGGAAAGGACGCCATGATCCATTAGTGGAGTGTCAGTGAAAGAGGAAAACATTCAATGAGGAGGATTGACACAATGGCTGCAACAATGGGCTCAAACTTAATTATGAGGATGCTCAGGACTGAGCAGAATTGCATTCTCTTGTGCAAAGGGCTTCTAGGAGTTAACAGAGACTTGAAGACATCTAACGAGACCTTCCATGATATAGATAGACCTCACCATTCCAATGAAGACCAAAAAGGCAAATTATGAGGTTTCCTGGAGAGAAGAAATTTTGGCTCAAGATGAACATAGGTGTCTGCTGGCATTTCTACCTTGCTAGCCTGCCCTACTTGCCAGCTCCACTGTTGAGTGAACCAAATCGTGTAAATGTACATATGTAGGCAGTTGTACATGTGTTTATCTATTTTACTGGCCATATTGCTTTAAAGAATTATTTAAATTTTATTATTTATTTTGAGTTAATACATATAACCATAGTTCAATCACATCAAGCAGTATCATGCAATTGCTACCAGAATCAGTTTCAAAACACTATTTTTCCTCCTGGATTCCTTGACATCATCTCCCTTTTACCAGCCCCACTCACTGTCTCCCAATCCAAAAATATTTATTCTACTTGCTGTCCCTATAGGTTCATCAGTCCTGCTCTATGTTTACCTGCTTTGGAGAATTTTAGTGCAAAAGGATTCTAATGGTTTATGGTATTAAAAAGTAATCGTATGGGAATGCTATTTTAATTAAATGGCAAATTAAAATGATAATTGAATAGCATTTAAGACTAATGGTAAGATGTTAGAATGAATTTAAGAATACCAAACTCATAATGTCTTTAAGATAATGGTGCTTTTCACCCTGACCCACCAAGTCCCAAGGATAATATTCCTGCTCAGAGCAGTCAATGCAGGAAGAGGACTATAGGGCTGGTCCCACTATGAGATTCAACGTCCCTCACTAGCCCATTGGGCTAGAAAGCACAACTCTGGAGACACAGAGTGGGAAACTGTGCCCAATCTGACCCCACCACACTGAAGTGAAACACTAAGGGTGTGCAACAGAACAGCAAGGGGGGGCAGAGCAATGAAGTCTCCAGGGAATACCAAAAATGCACTTTGGGGCCTGGGCATGACACCCCATCAGACTCCACCAGAAAACACTGCTAAAGGTCAAAAAATGACTCTGAATTATTTATAGGCTTTTCTTTTCTTATCATTGGTTTTTAGTTGTTTGGGTTTTTTTTTTTTGTTGTTGCTTTATTTTGTTCTGCCTTGTTTTTGTGTATATTATTATCTCTGCACGTCTATCTAGATAAGATAGGTGGGATAAACATTCTGGAGGAGTAAACAATAGAACCAACAGTTCCAGGGGGGACATGAGAGAGTGGAGAAAAGAAAGTGGGTGTCCAGGACAAAGGAACAACAAGTGATCTAAAATTGATAGTGAGGAGGGTGTAGGAGGCCTGTTAGGACTTGATTAGAGGTAATGTAACTGAGAGGAATTATTGAAACCCAAGTGAAGGCTGAATATGATGTGAAACAAGAGGAAAGTATAAGGAAATAAAAGAAAGAACTAGGAGGCAAAGGGTATTTATACAGGTCTACGTACAGGCATGTACATATATAAATATATTTATATATGACTGTGTTACTCTGGGTAGACTAGAGAAACAAATTCATGGAAACTCATATGCAGATAAGAGAGAGTTTTATATAAAGGGTAAGCGTACATTCAGAAACCATCACAGCCCCCTCCAGTCCAAGCCCACAAGTTCAATAGCAATCTACAAAGTCCTCCTCAAACTCACAAAACACACAATGACACTGAACGCAGGAGGATTACATTCAGGTGAGTATAAAGTCATTGAATCCAGTGACAGTATAAACATTTCAGTATTGTGAGGGGTCTCCACATGGCTGCTCCAGCACCTAGGCTGCATCAGGGTAAGTCTATGTGACTTCTCCTCAGGAATGTCTCACAGGAAGTAAGTCTATGTGACTTCTCAGGAATGTCTCACAGGAAATTGGCATTATCAGCTAACACAGGGAACTGGCTAAGGTAGCTACACCCTTGTCCGATCATCAGTGAGCAAGAGACCCTAGAGCCAGAAAGGCAAAGCTCACCAAGCCATTTATCTCTCTGCCCTTCAATTAATAACACATGTGATTATCAGTCAGGCACAATAAACAATATTACTGACACAATAAACCTTAACTATCTCAATGGCAATGGGGAGATAGATCTATGTACAAATATTTATAGGTTTAGTCTTAAGGTAGCAGATGGACATTGGGCCTCTATCAAGTACTCCTTCAACACAAGAACACTTTGTTCTATTAATCTGGCATTCCATGATGCTCACCACCTGACACAATCCCTGAAGACAAAGTGCATAAGCACTTGTCGCATAAGCAAATGTGGTGAAGAAAGCTGATGGTGCCTGACTATCAAAAGATACAGAGTCTGGGGTCTTAAAGGCTTGAAAATAAAAAAAAAAAAACAGCCATCTGGGTGAGAAGAAACAAAGCCCACATGAAAGTAACACACCGGCCTTTGTGATCATTGGATGCCATTAGGATAAGGGACCAAAGACTCAGAACAAAAAATCATATCATTGTGAATGAGGGGAGTGCAGAATGGAGATACAAAATCCAACCGTAGGCAACTGGGCATCCCCTTACAGAAGGGTAACAGGAGGAAATGAGTCAGTGAGGGTGCAGTGTAGTACCGATGAAACATACAATTTTCCTCTAGTTCTTTAATGCCCCCCCAACTATCATGACCCCAATCCTACCTTACAAATCTGGCTAGAGCAGAGCATGTACACAGGTACAGATGAGAGCTGGAAACACAGGGAATATAGGACAGATAATCCCTCAGGAACAATATTGAGAGTAGCCATGTGAAGAGGGGAAGAGAAAGGTGGAGATATTTAGAAGGAACCAATCACATTGATCTACATATAACCCTCTCCCAAAGGGATGGATAACAGAAAAGTGGGTGAAGGGAGACATTGCTCAGTATAAGATATGAAGAAATTAATGACTTATAGATTATCAAGGGTTCATGAGGGAGGGAGAGAGGGGAAAATGAGAAGCTGATACCAAGGGCTCAAATAGAAAGAAAATGCTTTGGAAATGATGATGGCAGCAAATATACAAATGTGCTTGACACAATAGATAGATATATGGATTATGATGAATTGTACAAGTCCCAATAAAATGATTTTTTTAAAAAGATAATGGTGCTTGTGAAGCTATTTCAAAGAATTCTTTGGAATTTGAAAAGAATAAAAACAAATAACAAAATAAAGATCAATTTACTAGGTTAAACCTACACTAATTCTGAGTCATGATGTAGTTGGTTAAAACTCGCTCCCAGTGAGCCAATCATAACTCATAGCGACCTCATACAATACAGTAGAACTTATCCTGATGGTTTCCAAGACTGGACGTGTAGGCGAAAGCAAACGCTCTATCCTGGCTCCTGTGGAGCAGCTGATGGGTTGGAACCTTTGTCCTTTCAGTTAGCAGCCCCAGACTCCTTGGACTAGCAGCCATTAGAGTTCCCAGTTGGTTAAAAAAAAAAGTATAAGCTGGGCTGAGCCCCCGTGGTGTAGTGGTTGTGCGCGGGACTGTGGCCCACTGGGACGGAGGTTCAATTCCAGCAGTGGGGCTGGGCCTCCTACTCCCACCGCCGGAGAGCAGTGATGCCCCCCCCCCCAAAAAAAAGTATACGTTAAGAATGTTAATTTCTAGGTTTATCTATCCAGTCCAGAACAATTGAATCAATGTTCTAATAAGACTAGAGGAAAAACAATCACAAAACCCACAAAGCAGAGTACTATCTTTATCTAACTTTGTTTTCCTTTCACTGGGTCACAAAAAGCCACGGAAGCAGAACTGAATATGTTTCACATAACCCTGACCCTCTGCTAGATCCTCATTATTTGTTCTCAGAAACTTAAGCCACTTCACTCTATCCAGGCAGGCCAGAAAATCTGCAGGTACATCGAAGCCAAAGAGTTTGGTTTGGCTGTAGGAGCTAAAACATAAGTCGATCCATTTGAGCAGACTAGACACATAAGCAAAGAAAATACATAAATTTATATATGTGTGTGTGCGCGCATGTTGGCCTGTGTTGGGTTTGCACATATATTCCCTGGGCCAAGGGCGTCATGCCAGAGTATCTTCACTGGCTTCTCTCTTCCTTGGCTCATCCTTATTGTTCAAGGCAATGCAGCGGTCCTAGATTCTGACTGACTTCTAATTTGCCTACTTCATTTCTTGACAAGCAGGACTAGAAATGGAAACACGCTTGTTATTTCTGCAGCTGCTAGATGTCATTACAACATTCCCCACCACTACCATTGAAAGCATCCTTCTAAACCCAAATGTGCTTCAAAGACTGTGTGGTATTTGAGGCAAAGAAAGTTATTATTCATTTATTCAAATGTTTGAACTTCTGCTTATATTCTACTATGTAGGCACAGGGAAAGAAAAGAGTAAAATATATAAAGTCTTGAAATCTAGGTGTAGGATAACAGCATGCTCACTGATAATACAGTATTGTATTATTTCCTTTTAAAAAGCACAATACAAATCCTACTTCTCCAAGTCTAGAGAGATAGATACTGCCATGGGCTCAATTGACTCAGCACGACCCTAAAGGACAGGCAGATTTGCCCCGGTGGGTTTCTGAGACGGTAACTCTTGATGGGAAGAAAACCTCATCTTTCTTTACAGGAAAAGAAAGTCCTCAGACTGGCTGGTGATTTCAAACTGCTGACCTCGCAGGCAGAAGGGCCATGCTTATAGATAATTCTTTTAAAAGTCAGATGTGGAGCTAGAGAAACCTCTCCTAATTAAACCTGTTCTTCCTGAATCTCACTTAGAGGTATTTTCCTAGACAAAAAAGTGAAGCAAGTGACTTCCACCTTCAGAGCTTCCTCCCTTTTTCTTAAGTTTTTCTGCTCTTTCAGGATTTGTTTTATTCATGCTCACCCTGACTACTGGGGGCTGGCTGGTGTACCCCTTCTTCACTCAATAGTCCACTATTTGCTTTTCACATCTCCTTTCCTCCTACTATAGTTTGTGAAGTAAGTGTCAAGCTTTCTGAAGGTGGGTCATCCAAGCAGATATATCAGTTTGGCAAAAGTGTTAGGAAGTATTAAATTACCAGGAAGAAGTTTGGTGTGCTGGTTCAAATCCTTGCCCTGGGATTGAATTAGGACATTATATGGAATCTCGCCTCAAACACTGGTTCTATGATCTTGAACATATAATATAACTCTCCTTTTTTGATGATATTGGTCAGTAACTAATAAAATAATTAAAGAAGCAACTTCAAAAAGTTTTCAGAAAAAAAAATTCAAGATAAAATTTCCCTCGCCTGCAAACCTTCAACGGAGTAGAAAGCCTCATCCTTGCCCTGTGGAGTTGTCTGGTAGTTTCAAAGGGCTGATCTTGAAACTAGCAGCCAAATGCATAAACACTGCACAATGATTGTGTAAGCACTTTAGCCAATGGTGTAGAATTTAAAATGCTGTTCACGGAGGAAACATACACTATCTCTCCAGTTCCTTGAGGCTTCCTCACCCCCCATATCATGACCCCAGCTCTTCTTTACAAATCTGACTAGACTGGAGCATGTATACTGGTACAGGCAAGGGTTCTCCACACACCAAATCCAGGACAGATAAATTCATCAGAAACAGAAATAGAACTGGGATACTAAGAGCATAGGGGGAAGGTGGAAAGGTAAGGGGGAAAACAGGGGGAACCAATCCCAATAATG
>PVJH01043019.1:0-13894 GCA_004026705.1 Nesogale talazaci | reverse complement strand
TCATGCCTTTGGATCAACAGATCAGGAAAGGTGTCACTGTACTGAGTGGTGTGATTGATCCAGATTATCAAGAAGAAATTGGACTGGTGTTACATAATGGGGGTAAAGAGGAATATGTCTGGAATCCAGGAGATCCCATAGGCCCACTCTTAGTGCTACCATGCCCTGTGATAAAAGTTAATGGTAAATTACAGCAACCACATCATGACAGGACATCTAATGACCTAGACCCCTCAGGAATGAAGGTCTGGGTCACCCCACCAGGCAAAAAGCCACAACCAGCTGAAGTGATTGCTGAGGGCAAAGGTAATACAGAATGGATAGTAGAAGGTAGTTCTACCTACCAATTACGACCACGTGATCAATTGCAGAAGTGAGGTTTGTGATTGTTCATGTCTTTTCTGTTTATGAGCTTATTGAATCTTTTCTTTGCTCATGTATGATATATCAGCTACAATTGGACTCAGTGTGTTCTCATTTATATGTATGATTGATGTTTGATGTTAAGTATAAGTTTGATTTCATTGATGTCTGGAAATTCTATACAGGTAAAAAAATTGTGTATAGGTGCCATGTTGGCAAGGGGTGCATTGTGATGGGTAGGTTTATGCCAACATGGCCACAGAAGATTGGTGTGTCTGTTGTGATGGCACGACTAATGAACACACGGGATGAATTGAAGGGCAGAGATAGGAAGGGCTCGGCGAGTCCCGCCCTCTCTCTTGCTTCCGGATCTTTGGACCAGAGAGCTGCCTTGTTTGTCCTGTGCCTCGACCTCCAAGCAACACTACCCATGGGACACCTACTCATGGACTGTGTTGCTGTGAGTTGAGGTTCCTTCAAGCCCTACTTCGCCACACTCCTGGGATATACATCTCTTGAGCTGGGGACTGTTGGACTCTGTCATCTGGCTGACTGTTGGTGACCTTCTCTGATGTTTGCTGTGACCAGATAGCCTGAATTGCTCTACAGAGGACTACTCAGTGGCCCTCAAGACTTGAAGGACTGCCAGTCTTCTAGCTGCCTCATGCAAGTGAGTTGCACCAAGCAATCTGTACTGCTTTATACATAGTTAACTGTTTTTTTATTATCTTATATACCTTTCTCTATATATAAATATATAACAAAGAATTACTAGTGTCCTTATTTTTATTTCTCTAAGAGACCCCTGCTTGACACAGTAGGGATAGAGAGAAAATAAGAAAAGGAGTAAGAATGGGAGAATTAAAGAGAGGAAGGAAGAAGTTTACATCAGGAAAGTGGCTCACACTGCTGTAGAAGGAGAGGAGTCCTGTCGAAGGAATGTACATGTCAGCTGGAGGCTTCTCTTGACTCGTAGCTACAAGGAATGACAAAGGAGAAACAGGAAGAAGAAGCAACAGACCACTAGCTGGTCGATGCATAGTTGAAGTATTTTAAGGTTAGCAGGGTTATTTCCTGGGATTGGTAGGCCAGTGACTCACATCCAAAGAACTGGAGGTTGACAAGATGCATCATCCAGACCCAGCAATGTCAATTTACTGAATATAGGTTTCACTCCCAATGAAACTTTCTTTCAATTGCATTAGGACTGTGACCTGATGAAGTTGGTAGCACTGCAGCCTAATCTTCCAAGAACTGCTTGGCGGCGGGTAGCAGATCTCATCTTGTTGTTCTTTTAGGTACTATCAAGTCATAGCGACTCTATGCACAACAGAACCAAACACGGCACTCTCCTGTGCCATCTCCACTAGTTTTCCTACGCTTGAGTGCACTATTACAGCCACGATGTGAATCCATTTCCCTATGGGGCTTCCTCTCTTGCTCTGCTCTTTATTTTACCAAACTTCTCCAGAAACTGATCTCTCTTGACAACATGTCCAGAGTGTGTAAGACGAAGTCTTGCTATTCTTGTCTCTAAGAAACACTCTGCCTGTACTTCTTGCAAGACCAATCCGTTTTTCCTTTTAGCAATCTATGGTACTTTGAGTATTTTCCTTCAGCACTACAATGTTTCCATGACTTGAGTCAGTGTGCACCTTAGTCTTCAAGTAACATCCTTGCCCTTCAATACCTAATGCAAGTAGTCTTTTTATCTCTTTACTGCTGCTTCCAGGAGTATTGGTTGTGGATCCAAATAACACAAAATTCTTGACACCTTCAATCTTTTCTCCACTTATCATGATGCTACCTATTTATCCAGTTGTGAAGGTTTTAATCTTCTTTACATTGAGTTGATAGCTGCAATCCTTAATCTTAATTAGCAAGTGTTTAAAGTCCTCCTCATGTCAGCAAGTTTGTGTCTTCTGCACATCACAGGTTGTTAATAAGCCTTTCCTCCAATCCTGATGACACATTCATCTTCATATAATCCATATCTCTGATTATTTGCTTAGCATACATGTTGACTAATATAAGATGAAAAAATACAACCCTGATTTTATGTCATGCTGTATTACTCTGTTATGCTCACACAACTGCCTCTTGGTCCATTTATAAGTTCCACATGAGAACAATATAGTATTTGGGAATTCCTGTTTTATTCAAGGTTCTCCATAATTTGTTATGATCCACACAGTTGAATGCCTTAAATAGTCAATACACCACAAGTAAACATGTTTCTGATATCTGCTTCAACCAAGATCTATTTGACATCAACAATCATATACTTTGTTCCATATCCTTTTCTGAATCTGCCTTGGACCATGAGCTCCCTGTCAATGGAGTGCTGCAACTGTTGTTGGATGATCTTCAGCAATATTTTACTAGCATGTGAGATCAATGAAATTTTCCCATAGTTTGAGCATTCTGTTGGGTCATCTTTCTTTGGAATGGATACAAATATGGATCTCTTCTGATCAGTTGGCCACGTAGCTCTCTTCCAAATTTCATAGTACAGTGATTACTTCCAGTGGTTCATCAGTTTCTTGAAATATTTCTATTGGTTTTCCATCAATTCCTGGAGTTTTCTTTTTCTTTTTGGCTAATGCTTTCATTGCAGCTTGATAATCATTCAGTATCATAGGTTCTTTCGTGTGTGTGTGTGTGTGTGTGTGTGTGTGGTATCACTATCCTGGTGGGAGTAGGAAGCCCAGCCTTGCTCCTGGAGAGCTGCTGCTGGATTTGAACTGTCAACCCTGTGGACTGCAGCCCCACACACAACCACTGCGTCACCAGGGCTCAGCACGCACCATTGGTTCTTGCTCACATGCTACCACCTCAAATGCAGGAAAGTTGACCAGTTCTTATTGGTACAGTAACTCTGTATTCTTCTTTCCATTTTCTTTTCAAGTTTGTGTGTGTGTGTGTGTGTGTGCGTGTGTGTGTGTGTGTGTGTATGTTTGTGTGTGTGGGCATCACTGCCTCTGGTGGTCATAGGCACTACTCAGTGCTGCTCCTGAGAGTCGTTGCTGGATTTGAACTTCCAAGTCCGTGGACTTTCTATTTTCTTTTGATGCTTTCCATATCATTCCAAATTTTTTCCCATAAAAACTTTAAAGATCACAACTTGAAGCTTGAATTTTCTCCTTCAGTTCTTTCAGATACGCTGAGTATATCCTCCCCTTTCAGTTTTCAAATTCTAGGTCTTTGCACACTGTTATAGCATTTTGCTTTGTCTTCTTGAGTTGTCCTTTGGAATTTTCTGTTCGGCTTTTAAGATTCATCATTTCTTCCATTTGTGTTATCTACTATACAATTATTAAGAATAAGTTTCAGAGTTTTTTTTCTGCCATCCACTTTGATTCTTTCTTCCTTGTCTTTTTAATGACCTTTTATTTCTTCATTGACGATGATCTTAATACTCTCCCACAGTTCATCAGGTTTTGTTTCATCAGTGTCCAGTGTGTCAAAGTGGTTCTTGAGATACTGTTGAAATGCAGGTGAGATAGACAGAGTGTCATATTTGGGCTCTTATAGACTTGTTTTAACTTTCGTTAGCTTTAACCTGGACTTACATATGAGCAATTGATGATCTGTTCTACAGTGAGCCCCTAGCTCAATTTTAGCTGCTGATATTATTCAGCCTCTCCATCATCTCCCACAGATGTGGTCAGTTGATTTCTGTGTGTTTTATCTGGAGAATTTTATGTGTATAGTCACCGATTGAGTTTTTGAAAACAGGCATTTTCTATGCAAGGTTGGCCTTACAAAATTCTGTTAAGCAGTTTCCAGTTTCATTTCTCTCACCAAGAGCATCTTTTCTAATTGCTGTTCCTTCTTTGTTTTCTAAATTTGCACACCAATTGCCAATAATAACCCATGCTTAGTGAGTCACACTTTGAGATTCCATCCTGGAGTAGATTATATTATGTTATATCATGTCATGGCACATCTCAACTGTTAGACTACTGAGAATCCTACTTCAGCCAAGTAGATATGAAATATCTTATCTATTACTATAATTTATCCTTTCCTAGTAAATGTTGGATTCAATTAAATATTGGGGGAACGTAGCAAAAAATGAGATTCAGCAACCTGCCTATGCCTCCCCACCTCACCCCTTGTTTTATTTGAAAGAAATATTAAACTCTTAAGAAACCCACTGAGATAAAGGAGTGTCCATTACATATGAGAGTACTGTGGGAGAACGATATGAAAAAAGATGTTAAACTTGAGGGGTTTAATAATGTAAACAATGTTGACTGTGGTTGCACTTGTGCTCTTGCATGAACTCTCTTTCCAGCCAGTACATTCTCTTTCGCTGGACTTGGTACAAATTTCATATGATGCTTACTAGTACTTGTTTACACTGCAGCCTTTGCTTTTCTTTGTAAGCTGTCTGATTGACATCTATGAGTCTTCACTTTGGACAACTAGTTCTCCTGTCCTGTTGATACCCTATGCATGTGCTTACCTTGCTTATTGGAAAATTAATCCCTGGTTGAAGTGAAGAGAGATTTACATCCTGAGGGTGAGTATGCCTTTAAATTTAAATGCAATTAGCTATTATTAAAAGATGAGACTATTTTAATTGTTTATAAATACATGCTGTGTGAACATTCATGATCTGTCACAGTAAATGAGACTTTGCTTCTGCTATAGGCAGATTTGTGTGCATTATCCTCAGTGGAACAAGAGAAGGAAAATAACATTTACTCAGCAACTGTTGTCGACCATAACATTTCATATTTATGTTATTGCTGCGATTAGGTGTAGTCAAATAATTCTTACTCAAAACAACCCTGTTTTCAACTGAAGGAAACTCTGCCTGGTCCTGCCTCATATTCACAATAGTTGTTAAGTTTGAGCCCATTGTTGTAGACTCTGTATCAATTTATCTAACTGAGGCCTTTTCTTTGTTTTCACTGGCCTTCTATTTTATCAAGTGTGATGTCTTTCCACAGGGACAGATCCACCATGGTAACATATCCAAAGCACATGAGATGAAGTCTTGACATTACTTTCTAAGAAGTCTTCTGATTATACTTCTTTCTTTTTTTAAAAAAATCATTTTAGGCTGAGTCCCAGTGGCGTAGTGGTTGTGTGCGAGACTGCGGCCCAACAGATTGGAGGTTCAAATTCAGCAGCAAGGCTGGGCCTCCTACTCCCACCACCAAAGGGCAGTGATGCCCCCCCCAAAAAAAATCGTTTTACTGGGGGCTCTTACAGCTCTTAATGCAATCCATTCATCCATACATTGTATCAAGCACTTTTGTATGGTTATTGCCATCATCATTTTGAAAATATTCCTCTACTTGAGCCATTGGTATCAGCTCCTCATTTTCCCTTTCCCTTTTCCAGTCTCCCTGCCTCAGGAATCTTTGATAATTTACAAATTACTATTAATTTCTTATCTTACATTGTCCATTGTTTCCCTTCACCACCCACTTTTTTTGTTGTTCTCTGAAGGTACTTCTTTCTAGACAGATTTGTCTCTTCTTCTGGCAGCTCTTCAATGTATCCAATATTCTTCACGAACAACATAATTCAAGTGTAGCAGAGCTTCTTTAATCTTCCTTATTCAAATTAGGAATCAACTTTTGGATGCACATGAAGTGACTGAAAAGAACTTGGCTTGGAGTAGATGCACATTGGCCTTTGAGCTGACATCTTTGCCTCTCAACACTTTAAAGACATGTTTCCCAGCACATCTACTCCATTCAAGCCATTGTCTGTTTTCTTTACTGCTGCTTCCAAGGATACTGTGTAAAATAAAATCCTTGATAGCTTCAATCTTTTCTATTGATCATTGAGCCTATTGTGGAGATTATGATTTTTCTTTTTTTGAGATGCAATACACACTGAAAGCTGCAATCTTTGATCCTCACCAGCAAATGTTTCAAGTTTTTTTTTTTCAGTCAAAAAAGCAAGATTGTCTCACCCATATATCACAGTTGTTAGAGACTCTTTGCAAGGAATAGTTCAGAGCACCATACCTGCCCTTTTCCAACTACACAAAGGAGGAGAGTCTATCTTCATGTATACCAAAAGCTGATTGGCCACAAGGGAGAAGTTAGACATGTCTCCATGTCCTATCTCTCTTTATCTATTCTGATATCAACTGATTTTTCCACAACAAAATACTTTTTTTGTTGGGTCCAATCATTCCTTGCAAGAACCACAGAGTACTCATACACAGATTTCACAATCGTGGGGGGTTAGCAAAGAATTTTAGAGTTTAGTAAGCAAGTAGTAAACAAGTTCAGGTCAGTAAACAGTAAGGACACAGTCATTGGTCCACAGCAGTGATTCTTCCCGGTCAATACTTCTGGTCCTCAGCCTCTTAGCTACCTGGTTCCTTGGCTTTTGCCACTGTGGGTCAGGAAGCCACCTGACACTCTTCCTCACATTCCTCACATAGTCTTAGTGCAGCTGCTCCTCTGTTCTGTTTCTTGGTCTCCATGCCACTGTTGTTGGTATCTCTGGTACAAGTTCAGACTCAGATCTTGAATACACTCCACTAGAGGCCCTTCTTCCATTGATCCTGGAGATTCTTTATTTCAGAGATGATTCAGCAGCCACCAGCCACCTGGTGTCAATTTGAGGATTAAGTATAGGAGTGGAATCTAGCCTGTCAATCTGGAGATAGCCAATGATACTTCTGTGTAGGTATGGCCTTCTCCTTGGAGAATTTTGGGAAATCTGCTATTTCCTTCTTAGAAACAGGAGACACTCTCTCACTCCCTTGAAGACACTGGACTGACAAGGCTGGTTACCTGTGAGACATCCCTGAGGAGAAACCACATGAACCTACCCTGATGCAGCCAGAAACCTGGACCTAGAGAAGACATGTGGAGCCACCTGCCAGCACTGAGATGCTTACAACAGCAATGAATGCAAGGATTTTCTACCCATTGACTTATGATTGTTCTGCATTTGACATCATTATATGTACTTCATGAGTCTCAAGACGACTTATAGATTGATATTGGGTATATGGGCTAATATTGGACTTATGACCTTGTACTGTACTGGGTTGAGATGATTTTCTCAATGTTCAATTGCTCTTGTATATAAACCTTGTCCTTATATACATATGTGAGTTTATAAATTTTGTTTTTCTAGTCTACTCAGACTAACAAAAATGGATTTTATAAACAGAGAAATAGCTTTGATAGTGTAGTTTTTGCCTTTCAGCTAGTCCCATCCCCAAGGAAGCAAAAGGTGGCAACATGAGGCACAATTTACACTAAGGGTGGAGAATTAGATCATATCCCACATTAATCTTGTAATAGAACTCTCTCCAACATGGGATTATAATTGTGTAAATAAAGGCTAGAATTTATAATGCACCACATAAGGGATTATATTAACAGGGGCCATATTAATTTACTACATCTCAGTCTTCTTCCAATTTCAGGCCATCTCCTTTTACATATAGTCCATCTTCTTGGATTATTTGCTCAGCATAAAGACTGAATGAATATGTTGAAGGAATACGACCATAATGTACAACTATATTGATTTTAAATCATGCAGCATTTTTTTTGGGGGGGGGCATCACTGCCCTCTGATGGTTGTGGGAGCTACCCAGACTTGCTCCTGGAGAGCTGTCACTGGATTTGAACTTCCAAGCAAGTGGGCCTCAGTTCTGCACTCAACCACTATGCCACTGGGGCTCAGCCCTCATGCAGAATTTTGACAACATCTTGATCTATGTATGTATATGTTCCTCAAAAACATTATCAAATTTAGGCTGAGCCCTGGTGGCGTAGTGGTTGTGTGCGGGACTGTGGCCCACTGGGATGGAGGTTCATTTCCAGCAGTGGGGCTGGGCCTCCTACTCCCACCACCAGAGAGCAGTGATGCCCCCCCCCCCCAAAAAAAAATTATCGAATTTTTTGAAATTCCTATTCTTCACAATGATAAAGACAAATACTTTTTTGTGGTCAATAAATTTTTAAACGTTAACATCTTTCTCATATTCTCTGCTTTCATCTAAGATCCATCTGGAATCAGCAATGATAGCCTATAAACTATTCTAAATCTCACTTAAGTTCTGAACATTTTTGGTCCATGAACTCCTGCAATTTTTTTCAAAATTACCTTCAGAAAATATTGTTTGTGGGTGGTGTTATTGACATTATTTTATAGATTGTCAAAGAATCTTGAGTACTCAGGCACTGCAAAAAGAAGGGACCAATCTGTCATGGAGGAGGTAAGGAGAGAATGCTCCTTAGGGCCAAAGATAGTAAGACTTTGTATCATCCCAATAACCAGGCTTTGGAGAAGGATATCATGCTTTATAAAGTAGAAGGTTAGTGAAATAGAAGAAGACTCTCAGTAAGACGAATTGACTTAGTGGCTGTCCCAACAGATTCAAATATAACAGTCTGTCAGGTTGACAGCAGAGCAGGAAGTGTTTTGTTCTGTTTTATACAGGGTCATCCTGCATTGGCACCAACTAGGTGATACCTCACAAGAGCAACAATGTCGCAATTTATTTATTCTGTTGGATTGCCTTTCTTTGGAATGGGCACAAGTATGAAATTTATCCATTTGGATGGCTAGAAAGCTGTCTTAAAATTTCTTGGAATAGAGGAGTGAGTGCTTTTAGAATTGCATCTCTTTATACAAACATAGCAATTGATAGTCCAGTAATTCTAGAAGCCTTGCTTTTTGCCATTGAAATCAGTGCAAATTGGACTTCATGCTTCAATATGAACTGAAGCAATTCATGCTGTGAATTACTCAATATGATCTGTGTAGTCATAACCTTGTAATAACCACCAAGTGCTGAGTAAAACCCCAAACCCACTGGCATTGAGTCAATTGAGTTACTAGGACTGTGAATATTTATTTATTTAGATAGCTGTCAGAGGAGCCAGCCAATAACACACCAACACAGGTTTGGTAGGCACAATTGTGGAGTGATAATAAATAAAGATTATAGTAAAGTCATAGACAATATGAGAGATAGAAATAATGGAGGCAGACACTTTTCTTCTCTCTTTTTTTTTTTGTGGTGGTGGTGGTGTGGTGGTGGTAGTGAGACACTTTTTATGGTAGCACACTCACCTCCTGGACAGCCATGATCTCAACAGTCAGGTCCACACTCAGCGTGGACATGAAGCCAGGAGCAGGGAGAGACAAAATTTATTGCCGACCAGGGCTTCTATAAGTTTGGGGGGCGAGATTACTGGTAACATATCATGGGAAGGGATTGCACTATAGGTGATACAATAATGAAGGGAATGAAAGAGTGACGTACCTGTAAAAGGACGGGGTGGTATTGGGATCCCACGCGTGACAAGATGGGCAGACCTTGGATTCATGATGGTGGCCTAACTTTGATTGTCCTTGGACTGGAGACCTGATTTAACCAAAGCTTTCAGGGAAAGTGACCCATTGTCCTAACAGCAGGGAGTGAGTCAATGGGAGAGATAATGGCATCTAGATGGCTGGAACTCTTAGGGAGAATATCTCTAAGCATTTTACCCCCCACCCAGAGCTGGTAAATAGTTTCTAATATTTGATAACATCTTGGAATTGGGGGAAAGTCTTATATTCATCCAACCTGTTGCCTTATTTTTTTTCTTTGGCGTTGTTGTTGGTTTTAATTGCCACTCTGACAGTTAACAGCCCATTGACTAACCCATTAGCACCACTTGCACTCCTGCTTGAGGTCCACAAAGGGGATTGGATAGCTCTTACCCTCTCAAGGTAGGATTATGCAAATCATGTGCATGGAATCCGAACATAGGGTTAGTCACTTTTGTCTTCTCTCCTAGTTTAGAAGCAGTCATCATAGATAATTACCATCAAGAAAGAAGAGCTTGGAGCGAGACTCAGATTTTGGACCTGAAAGCCCTGTGAAAACCTTCTTGATCCAAGAGACAGAGAACTGCAACATAGTAGTTGACAAGAGACAGTGAAAAGTGATGGTCATGGAGGCAGCAGAACCAGTAAACCAGCATGAAACAGAAAAGTGGGCTTCCTGGCCCACAGAGCAAGAAAGCTGAATACCATCTGGCAGGAGGCTTGCTGATGAACTCTGTTACCTTGAGATATTTCTCTAGAGGGACTAGCTTTACTGATCCATGATGCTAAAGCTGAGTGCCTTTGGACCAAGGCTTACTCACACAGTGCAGTGTCTTTAAGCACATAATTGAAAGAACAAGGAGATTTTTATAACATTTGCCCAAGCAGGGTAAAGACCAGAATAAAAGATGATTGAACTGAGAGGCCAAGGGCTGGAAAAAGATGTATCTCTGAGCACGGATGAGAGGAGACTGTTCTGATGGAAGAACTGTATCCTAAGTGATCCTGTTCCTGAATTGTGACCAATTACTTCCCTAATAGACCCCGTTGTCTGTGGTTATTGTCTGTGAGTTCGGTGTAAATATTGTAATGAATTTTTTGTTTGTTTTTTGGGCATCACTGTCCTCTGGTGGTTGTGGGAGCTACCTAGCCTTGCTCTCAGAGAGCTGCCGCTGGATTTGAACCGCCAAGCCAACAGGCCGCAGTCCTGCACTCAACTACTACGCCACCAGGGCTCAGCCTGTAAAGGATTTTTAAACACAGCAGAGAAATAGAAGAAAAACGGGAAGAAAAATGGAGTCAGAATGGATAGAGAGTTTGGAGGACAAAGGCTTATCTGATCTCTCATAAGAATCAGATTTGTGTCAATGCTAATGGTGAGCTTCCTCGTTCCCCACGTGTGAAGTTAGAGAAGGTCAGATGGTGCCTCTGTGCCATTTTTACAAATACTATCAGTTCTTGATTATATGCTACCTCTAAAAATGGTTGAACACTAACCCATTCTTTTTGTCTCAGTGATTCTATGCACTGCATGTTTAAAACATGTTTTTTGTGCATTTATTGTCTTGCCCGTGGAGTCCTTCAATATTTCAGCTCAGTTCTTCATTTTTTTCCTTCAGTTCTTTCAGCTTGAGGGATATCAAACATGTTCTTCCCTTTTGTTTCCTTTCTTTCTTTCTTTCTTTTTTTTTTTTGTGGCATCCCTGCCTTGGGAGTAGGAAGTCCCGCCTTGCTCCAGGAGAGCTGCTGCTGGATTTGAATTGTTAACTCTGTGGGCCGCAGTTCCGCACATAGCTACTAGGCCACAAGGGCTCAGCCTTCCTTTTGTTTTCTTAACTCAAGGTCTTTGCACATTTCATTCAAATACTTTATAATTCCAAGCTGTCCTTTGAAGTTGTCTGTTCCACTCTTTACTTCATTATTTCTTTAATTAACTTTAGCTAGTCTATACTCAAGAGCAAGTTTCAGAGTCTCACCTGACATTTGTTCTGGTCTTTTCTTTGTTTTCTGCCATTTTAATTCTTTCTCTTTCTCACTTTTTTTCCTTGTATGATTGTCTGATGTCATCAACAACTGATCTGATCTTCAGTCATTACTGTTCAATGCTTCAAATCTATTCTTAAGATGATTTCTAAATTCAGGTAGGGTATACTCAAGATTGCACTTTGGTTCTTTTTGACTTGTTCTAATTTCCTTCAGCTTCTATTTGCATTTGAGCAATTATGATTTGATAATATCAAGCTTCTCCATTGTAATCAAATCGATTCTTTTGCATTTCATCTAGCCAGGCTCAAGACGTTGCAATGAATAGGTTAATGATCTTGCAAAATTCTATCATGTCTGTAGGAGTTACACAAGTTCATGTTAACTTGATAAATAAGATGAAAGGATGGACTGTAGCTTGTCAATGAATTCACAGCCTGGTGATTCCTCCTTATATAGTCATGGCCTTTTTGTGAGGAATCTGGGACTTCCTCTCTCCTCCCTAGAGAGGGGACACACTCTCTTCTCTGCTTTACATTCCTATTGAAAAGCTACATGGAATCATGCTGATGGCAGCCAGAGCTCTGGAGATGCTTCTTCTGCCATTGGACCCACAGGATTTTTCACCCACTGGCCTGTGGTCTTCCTGCATTTGCATCATCGCATGTGCTGGATGGGTCTGAAGAGGAAGTCATGGGCTAATATTGAACTTATGGACTTGATCTGAGCTGGGCTAGGATATTTTGTTGATGCGTAATTACTTCTTGATCAACCCCATCTAACACAATGTGATTTCCAGCTTCATTTCTATCCTCAAGACCAAATATTCCAACATTCAATCCTTGTCTTTGTTTCTAAATTTTAAAATTCCAATTACTGACAATTATCTTGACTTTATATTTGATCAATTTCAGGCTGTAGAGGCTGGAAAAAAATCCTTAATTTCTTCATTATTGGCATTAGTTTTCCAAGCATAAATATTAAGGTACTCCTACCAATTGGTCTTTTTTGAAGTCATAGGGATCTCAGCTATCACTGACAACATTAGTGACACCACAGGGGAAGGGTCACTAGGGTTGGTGCTACTTTTCACCCAGTAACTTGTTATACCTTCTGACTCAACAGTGCAGCCAGAGGTGTAGTAGGTGGAGAGGAGCATCTCACCTTGGGCAGTGGAAGAGGGGAGGGGCTTTAAGGAATTAGGTCAGGAGAAATAGGGCAGCCATGGTAATGGGTCAGAACCAGGCTGGGGCAGGACCAGGTTACTCTGCCCCTGGGGGAAGTTTCTCCCATTTGTTTTGAAAGACTATTTTCTGAGGTTTCTTTCTATCATCTATGGTGCCTTTGCTTTTCCTATGTCCTACAATCTTTCAGAAAGAGGGTGCAAGAGTGAGAGCAAGGGAACTGGGGCAAAGAAATAAAGGGAGGAAAAGGGTGATAGACCTTGAAATATTCTTTTTCAAAGAAATCATTTTATTGGGCTGAGCCCTGGTGGTGTAGTGATTGTGTGCGGGACTGTGGCCCACAGGGTTGGCGGTTCAAGTCCAGCAGCAGCTCTCCAGGAGCACTTCCACCAGGGGGCAGTGATGCCCACAAAAATTTTATTAGGGGCTCTTAGAGCTCTAACAGCATTCCATCCATCAATTGTATCAAACATACTTGTGCCAGGTTACTCAGGTTACTCATTTTCTAAACACACTTGTTATCAGTTCTTTTTTCCCTCGCACACCCACCTCACACTCGTGATCCCTTGATAAATTATTATTGTTGTCATATCTCACACTGACTGCTGTCCCCCTTCATGTTTCTGTTGTTCGTCCCTCTGGGCAAGGCAGGAGTGAGTGGTGCCTAATTATGTATCAATCAGTGTGATTGGTTTCTCCTTCCTCTCATCCTTCTCCCACCTTCACCTTACCCTCTAAAATGTCCCTTTTGACTATGAAGTCCATATCATTCTCCTTGCGTCTCTCACTGGGAGTATTGTAAAACAGACAGTTTTCTGGTTCCAATTGGCCAATAGCAGTCCATTTCAGCCCACCAATAGCTAGATCTTGATCCATTTCATTTTTGATAACTTCCAATTTTCATGGATACATACTTTGTTATTCCATATTCGAATCCTTAATAGATGTTTTCAGCTGTTCCTTTTCATTTTGAGCAAAGACTCAAGACTTCTGTCTTTTTTAGATCCACAATCAATACTCAAGGAAGCAGCAGTCAAGAAATCAAA
>PVJH01043018.1:0-13890 GCA_004026705.1 Nesogale talazaci | reverse complement strand
AATAGAGGAGACGAGAGTGGGTTTCTTGGTCTGAAGTTCATGGCCTAGCATGAGAGAGCTAGGCATGTTGAGAATTTGTTTGGACCTTAGTCTAAAGGAAGGCGACCAATGGCCACCGTGGTGAGGTTAAGTGGAAAAACCCACATTGAGTTGACCAGAACCCTACCAGAGGAAGAGAAGCATTTTAAGTCTGTGACCTAGTGCATACTGTTGCTGACTTTATGGATGGTCTGTCCTGATTTGACTTTGCTAATGGATGCACACTTTAGGAGTTTCCAACTGGAATGAAGATTCTTCACGTTGAAAGATATGATTGCTTTCTTAGAGCACCGGATTGGTGTAAGTGGTCAATATAGAAATTAGATACCCTAAATGGGGAAATGAAGTCATGAGGTGGTTTGACTTGCAAACTCTTATAGGTGGTGGAATATATATTCATAGGATTATAGGATCAAGGTGTAGACATTTTGTAACTACGATTGTAAGGCACAGAATATCTTTCGTTTTGTTCACTTATAGAATTTTATTTTTAAATGATGGTGACACATGTTGAATTGTATTTTTAGTTGAATTTTAGTTTTATCCTGTTAGGTATAGGTATAATTTTATTCTTTTTTTGAAGGTTACATATGGTTGCAGAGTTATGTGAAAGTATAAAATTAACAAGGGGCGGTCTGTGGCAGTCATGTGCTTATGTTAAATTTATGATTAAAATGTAGGGGTGGAGTCTAGCCTGTTAATCTGGAGATAGCCATTGAGTAGCCAATGAGGCCTCTATGTGGGCCTGGCTTTCTCCTGAGACTTCTGGGAAATCTCGCGATATTTCCCTTGTGAAGATGAGAAGCTATCTCCCCCAGTTGTTGGGAGTTAGTTTCAGAGATGATTAATCACAGACAACAAAAAATGGCGGCATCTGGGAGGCTGGAGTAGCCGGTGGAGAGACCACACGGCTTTGCCCTGATGGAGCTGGACCTCTGAGGCTGGGGCAGCCACATGGAGGCCTCTGCCAGCAATGAGCTGCTTCTGCCACCACGGGATGCTGTTGATGGACCCTGAGCCCGGAAAGCGAGGAGCCATGGGGAGACCCCTGTTGGTGCCGGGACTCTGCACCCACTGACCTGTGACTTTGTGAGTCGGAAGGAGATTTTATGGACTGATTTCGGGCATATGGCTTAATATCGGACTTGTGACTTTGAACTGGACTGGGCTGGGATGTTTTCTCAATGTCCCGTTCCCCTTGAATACAAACCCATTCCTTATATCCATATGCGTGGCTTTGAAACTTGTTCCTCTAGTCTATCCAGACTAACACACAGAGCAAAACTTTTCTGGTGGTCTCTGCTATCATGCAATATTCATCTCACATCAGCAATTATATCCGGTGTTCCACAACCTCTTCGACATACAAAATGAATCTCTGGCTGCAGTTGTTGTTGGATGATCTTCTGCAAAATTTTACTTATACATGATATCAGTTATATCATTCTATAATTTACAAATTCTATTGGGTCAAAATTTTTTGAATGGGCATATATATGGATCTCTTTCAGTCATTTGGCCAGGTAGCTGTCCTCCAAATTTCCTGGCACAGACAAACAAGTCCTTCTAGAGTTTCATTAGCTTCCTAAAACATTTTGATGGCTATTTTATCAGTTCCTGGTGCCTTGCTTTTGGCTAATGCATTCAATACCACTTGAATTTCTTTAGCACCATTGATTCCTTCTTAACTTTCTTATATGTCACCTCTTGAAATAGTTAAAGATCTCTAAGTTCTTTAGGGTACAGGGACTATGTGTACTCTTTCTTTTTTGCTTGGTTTTTCCTGCATCAATCAATATTTTACCCAGAGATTCTTCCAATATTGCAACTCAAGGCATGGCATTTTCTTCATCTCCTTCAGTTGCAGATATGTTAAGTGTATCTTCATTTTTTTTCTTTTCAACTCTAAACTTTTGCATAGGTCATTATAATATTTTGATCCCTTTACAGGCTGCCCTTGGAAACTTTCTGTTGAATTCTTTGATTTTATCATTCCATTTTTTGCCTTAGCTACTCTTTGACTAAGTTTCAGAATCTCTTCAGTCTTCTCTGCTGATGTTTTCATTCCTTTTGATGATGGGTGCTATTTTTTATGTCATCCCACAGATCATTTTGTTAGTCTAGGTAGAGTAGAGAAACAAATTCATAGAGACATTCATGTGTATAAGTAAGATCTTTATGAAGATAAGTTGAATATTGAGAAAACATCCTAGCACAAACCAGATCAAGTCCCTAAGCCTAATATTAGCCTATATTCCCAATACCAATCTACAAAATCCTCTTCAGACTCATGAGACACATGCAATGATGCTGACTGCTGGAAGATCACAGGCAAGTGAATGGGAAGTCTTGTGGAGACAGTGGCATAAGCACTGGCAGGGGTCTCCATGTGACTTCTCCAGCCCAGAACTGAATCTGGGTAGGTTCATGTGACTTCTCCTCATGGATGTCTCACAGGGAATCAACATAGCCAGTAGTAAGTCTCCACGTGAGTGAGCAGGGGAAGAGTGTGTCTTCCGCCTCCAAGGAGGAAATGCAGAATCCTCAGGTGAAGGTCATGCCCACACAAAGGCGACATTGACTATTATCAAATTGATAAACTAGACTCCACTCCTTCACTCTTAATCCTCTCAAGTCCCAAATTAATTCCACATTCTGTAACTACCACAATCATCAAATCTTTTGTAACTGTTCAGTACAGCAAAACTGTGATATTTTCTCTAAGAAGTCAGACATAATTTGTATCCTCAAAGGGGTAAAAAATTACTTAATGATAAAAGAGGAGCATACTTGATCATGTGTTTGATTTCTAATCTCAGGTTCCCCTGTATGAGCCCAGCAGTTTCTCTGCAAGAGAAAGATGACACTTTCGGATCTTCAAAAGTGTTACACCCTCAGCGACCCACAGAAATTCCACTCTGTCATACTAAGTTGTGATGAATTATAATCAACTGACTGATGAGTTAGGTCCAGACATTTGAGATTCCAGTGTTCTAAAACCCAAAATGGATTTTTTCAGAGTTTAAATCCTTTATTAAATTTAAATGTTCTGCTCTTGTTATAAGATCCACAACTTCTGAACTGACACAAAAACTACTAAAAGAAAAATTCGAATTTTTCATTCAAATATTTTTTGGGGGAGGGCATCACTGCCCTCTGGTGGTGGCAGTAGGAGGCCCAGTCTTGCTGCTGGATTTAAACCTCCAACCCAGTGGGCTGCAGTCCCACACACAACCACTATGCCACCGGGGCTCAGTCCTTTAAATTTTTTTTTTAAATCATTTTATTGGGAGCTAATATATCTCTTTTGTTCCCAATGATTTTATTGGGGGCTTTTACAGCTCTTATAACATTCAATGCATCATTTGTATCAAGCCTATCTGCACACATGTTGCTAAATTCATTTCCAGATATTTTCCACTTGAGCCCTTGGTACAAGCTCCTCTTTCCCCCTCCTTTTTTTAATTAATCATTTTATTTGGGGGTCATACAACTCTCATCATGATCCATATATATGCATCAACTGTATGCAGGCCACATTTGCAAATTTGTTGCCATCATCACTCTCAAAATATCCTCATTCCACTTAGCCCCCCCCCAATACCAGCTCCCCATATTTCCCTTCCCTCCTTCCTCCCCTTCAATATGAACCCTTAATAATATATAGACTGTTATTACTATTTAATATCGTACACTGTATAATGTGTCCCTTCACTCACTTCCCTGTTGTCTGTGTCCCAGAGAGGAGGTTATATGTAGATCCTTGAAATTGGTTTCCCCTTTCTATTCCACCATCTCTCCTCCCTCCCAGTATCACCACTCCCGAACATTTTGTTCTATTAAATTGGCATTCCATGATGCTCACCTTCCCAACATGATCATTGAAGACAAATATGTGCATAAGCAAAGGTAGTGAAGAAAGCTGATGGTGCCTGGCTATCAAAAGTAGTAGTGTCTGGGGTCTTAGAAACTTCAAAGTAAATAAGCAGTCATCTAGCTCAGAAGCAACAAAGCCCACATGGACGAAGCACACCAGCTTGTGTGACCACGAGGTGTCAAAGGGATCAGTATCAGGCTTTAAGAACTAAAACTCACAACATTGTGAGCTCACTTTCCTGATATGACCGTTGATAACAAATGTGTGCATAAGCAAATGTGGGGGGAAAAGCTGATGGTGCCTGACTATCAAAAGATATATCACCTGGGGTCTTAAAGGCTTGAGTACACAAGTGACCATCCAGCTCAGAAGCAACAAAGCCCACATGGAAGGAGCACACTAGCTTGTGTGACCACGAGGTGTTGAAGGGATCCGGTGTCAGGCATCAAAGAACTAAAATTATATCATTATAAATGAAGGGGAGTACAGATTGGGGACCCAAAGCCCATCAATAGATGAAGCAACATCCTCTTGCAGGGAGGAAATGAGGTAGTTAGGGTGCAGTGTAGTAACGATGACATATGCAACTTTCCTCTAGTTCTCAAATGCTTCCTCCCACCCACTATCATGATCCCAATTCTACCAGACAAATCCAGCTAGACCAGGGGATGTACACTGGAGTTGAAAACATGGGGAATTTAGGATAAATATGCTTTGAGTCTTCCACCTCAAGCATTTGGCATAAATTATCGATTGACAACTATACATTGACATGTGCTTTTAAATATTTATTCTATAATTTGGAGAAGATATAATTAGATTTTCAAAATATTGATGAAAATTACTGTAAAGTTTCTGGTTTATGAAAAAGAGCATTTGGAAATGCACAAGAATCAGTGCTTCTCTTCACACACTTGGTCAGTGTGAGTAGAAATGGACTTAGTGGCAAATAACATCAGCTGATCTATTTTGCTGTCCCATCTATCATTTGTCTGTATAGATTGTCTACTCTGGTGGAAAATTACTCTGAACTCTTATATTTTCAACAATCTGAAAACAGTTTTCATTGGAAGCATGACCAACTCCTATTTAAAAAGATTCTATGTGAAAACTTGGATTTTCTTGGGATTCTGGATCAAGCATTGGTCCAAGGTACCACTCCTGTCTTTGGACTTTTATTCAAAAGTCCAAATAATTTGGACAATTATTCACTACATTGCCTGTTAACCCTTGGACCTACCGATGGCCTATCATATTGTTGCAGAAAACAGATCAGATCTCCAGATCTGTCTTCCAAGACACCTATATGTTTGTGCTAACTTAGCTGGGCCAAACTATTGTCTCAATAGTTTAGCAGCTTTGGTCTCCCCCAAGGTGTGATGTAATCCAATGTAATCAACTTTACAATGGAATATGCTGTGAAAAATAATCATATATAACTATTCCCTGAGGAGCAAGTTGATTCTCACAACTGCCACAAAAGGGTGGATATATATCTGCTCTGTACTAGGCATACGTGAGGTAAGTCTGCTGGCTATTGGAGACAGATTCCTACTTGCCAAACTAATCTAACTTATTTGAGTCTATGAATGAAACATTTACCCAAGTATTGCCTGTGAGATGGCTGTGAGTTATATTTTATTAGTATCATTAAGCCAAGTACAGCACAATAAGTGTGCTTTCAGGAAATAATAGCGAGGTGGATATTTGATATTGTGATAAAATGAAAAACACAATTAGTGCAATTTTAGAGAATGTTCCAGGAGTACGTAATTTACCGAAAGCTTGGCCTCAAAGATAAAAATAAACAACTCACAGCTATTGTGTCAATGCCATTTTCATAGAATATATACACACATTCTGATTTATAAGAAATAAAGTGTTATTTGATGTCCAGACTTCTAAACTAGTAACTAATTTATCTGTAGTTCATTTTTTTCCATAAAAGTTTGCCTTGACTCAAATTCACTTTCTACAAAAAGCATTAACTATTAGTCTGATAAGAATTCTATCAGCTCAAGTATTTATACATTTCCATTGGATCAAGATTAAGTCTATTTCTGATTTGCAAGAAAAATACAATACAACAAATCACTTGAAAAGAAAATATTTTTCAGATGCAATCACTGTATGCAATAATGATCAAAGACCAAAAGGGAGAGAGAGACAGAGAGTTGATGCACAAAGACAATTCCAAGTGTCATGATTCTTTAATTGTAGCTATAGCCAATCTTCTGCTCCTTCTCTAATGTTCCAACGCACTGATCAGTTTCTTGATTATTGTTTTCTTTGATTACAAGCACAAGTACACTTGCAAATCATTGTCCTTATCTAAAACAAGAAACATTTTTTAAAGTGAGGCTAGTAACTTTCAGTATGGTAAAGTAATGCATGCATAATGCAAAGATGGATGAAAAGTTTAGCAAGGAGAAAAAATATATTATAGGTTCGTTGACTTCAGTTGTTTAGGAGGTCACACAAAAGTGCAAATAACACAAAGAAAATAACAGACTAGTCATCATTATGCAAACTAACATTTTCCCTTTTGGTTCATAAATAATTTCAGGAATAAATTGGATGATATTTGCATTCTCTTTATGAAGAAATATGTGCTGCTATTTTTAAATAGCATTTCATAATACAATTTGCTTTCTTTATTTTTCTCACTAAAATTATCTATTAATGCTAACTGATTTTACTTTATTTATAAGTTTATTTGGGGAGAATTTAAAAATGAATACTTTCTGGAGAAGTGGACTTTCAGAGGTAAAATACTGATGAGTATTTAGGAAAAAGTAGTAATTTTTGTGTTCAAACATCAAGCTCTGGCATAGATCCAGATATTCTAGAATTATTGAGATATTCCTTACTTTAGGTATAATGTTTTTCACAGGAATTTTGTTATGAAACATAACTCTACAATATCAAACAGCAATGTCAAAAGAAAAAGATAAACAATTGAAATTATGATGTGGAGAAAGTTAGACTTTGCAACAGCAATCTTTAAATTCAGATTACTGATTCACTATGTGACCTATATCTACTTACCTAGAGCTTATAATCTATACTCATTCATTCAATGCATGTTAAGTAATATATTAGTAAAAGTCACTTTCAAAATATTAACTTACATAAATAAAAATAGTAGAGTTTAAAATTCCATGTCCCATTTCTCCCATAGAGAAAGCAGAACAATAATTTTTAATATTGTATTATCACTATCAGAACTCTTATGAAGAAAAGGATCATAACAAATGGATAAAAAATTATTATCCATGCTGGAGGAAGATATTTGCTTTCTTTGATCCTTTCATTTTGTAGCTCTAGCTTGAGCTCACCCTCACATGCACTCAGCAACGCATTGAAGCATTAGTGATCTTTCCATTTTGAGACTCCAATATTTGAGTCATAGAAAAAAGGTATACTTTATTAACAAAGTATGACATTTCTGCTAAGCAATTGAGGGATTGCAAATGACCAAAGTAAAGATTGTCTTTGTTTTGTCCATCTTGGAAATCCATGTGTTCAGAATAGTGGCACACATATTGCTGAGGAGGGTTTGACTACCTGGAATGAAACAGGGTCATTGAAATTACAGGACCATAATCCTGAAAGGGCTTCCCAGGGAAATGGGACAGTTGTTTTGTTAGGTCTTGGGATGTCAGTTCTCTCTCAGAGCAACCCTACCCACGAACAACACAAGAAATCACTGCCCAGTCCTGCACCATTCATTTAATTGTCCTTTTGTGAACCCATTGTGGCAGCCACTATGTCAACCCATTGCATTTTGTAACTTATTTATTTAGTGTGAGGTAGTTTTGTTCAATGTAGTACAGCATTTGATTTTTCTGATTGTTGTGTCCAGGAATTTGATTGTGGAATCAAGTAGATCAATGTACCTGAAGCATCAACCTTTTCTCCACTTACATGATGTTACTCACTGCGACCAAACCAAATTAAAATCCACTATTATCAAATCAATTCCAACTCACATAGACCTCAAAGGACAGTATGGAAATGCCTCTGTGGGTTTAGAAGTCTGAAAGTCTTTTCAGGAATACATAGATTTACCATTCTACTGTGAAGGACTTGGTGGTTTTGAACTTGTAATTAACAGCCCATCATGTTGTCATTACACCAGCAGAAGTCCTCATTAATAAGAGCAATGTGATAATTTTTTCTTTATAGTGAGATGTAATACACATAAAATCAGGATTCATTGGTCTTCAACAGTGAGTGCTTCAAGTTCTTTTCGCTTTTGGCACATGAAGTGCCATGGAAAAATTGTACACAACAATGGATTTCTTTCAAAAAGAGCATCATCATGCTGTTCTTTATATATAAATGTATGTATACATATTTCAGGGAAAAAAGCACAATTATGTTAAGGGAAGCTTGTAGGTTATAAACACCTGAGAAAATTCATCTCCTTGGGTAGATTTTCAATCCAGTGTTTGCCTAAATAAATATTCCAATGTTTTTTAATAAATCATTTGTTTGGGGGCTTTCATAGCTCCTATAACAATCTATACATCAACTGTATCAAGTACATTTTCACATATGCTGTCATCATCTTTTCCTCAACAGTTTCTTTCTCCTGGAACACTCTTTTTTCACCTCCTTCTCCCACCCTCACACCCTTGTGAAACCTTGATAATTTATAAATTATTTTTATATTTTACCCCATCTGCTATCCCCTTACACCCATGTTTGTGTTTGCATGTCATCATTGTGATTGGTTCCCTATCTCCACTACCACTACCAGACATTCCCCTTACCCTTATGGTACCACTACTCTCCATATGGGTCCTGGGTGGTCTAGTTGTCCTGGATTTGTATGCTGAGAGTTCTTATCTTTGCCAGTGTGCATGCGCCTGTCTAACCAGATATGTAAGATCAATCTGGGGTCCTGATGGTGGTGATGGGGAAGAAGCATTATAAAATGAGAAGAACGCTATATTTTGTCATTGCTATGCTTTACCCTGTATCATCCCTTCTCTGAATACTCCAACTTTTAATTTTTTTCCTCTGATTTTTTGGTAGACATAACCTGAAAAACTTATCAAGCCAGCTGTTTACTAAACATCTCTTCTAAAGAAGAGATGAAACAATGAAAATTATACTCAAATAATATTTAAACTCTGAGGGAAGGGTTAAACAAGTCTATGAGAACTAACTTTTATACAGTTAATGACCCCTTTTCACGCACACACATACAAAATCATGTATTGTGCAAAGAAATGAGAAGATGATAAATACAGAGAAAAGAAAGGTTCCAACAGACGCCAATCTTGAGGAGAAACAGGTACTGGACTCATTTCAGATTATAAAACATCTCTTTTCCTATGGATAAAGAACTAAAAAGTGCACAAAATACTATCATAAATTATTGTAGGGTTCTTGATAAACAAAGCAAGTAAGTTACAGGTATTTGTTCATGTATAATGATCAGGATAGGTGGTATGGGAATGAGAGAGTTAGAGATACAAATAGTGGTTCTGAAAAATCATTTCATGAAATTGTTGATGCTTACAATACGAATCTGTAGATCTGATGACAGAATAAATATTCTGCAAATATGGTCTCCACAATTCATAGATCAGATAATAGACTAGAAATTACTATAGCCTCGTATATCCAACCAGTAGGCTGGAAAATGGGAGAGAAAGAGTGTATATGGTATAATATTTGTGTATAGTCTGGAGATATAATTAACCTTTGGGAATTCTTCTTTTTTACTGGAAGACCCAACTACTTTACTGTGGATAATTAATTTTTCTAATGAAGTATAAAAACTCTGTACCAATATCCAGACTAAGGTTTGACTAAACATTTAGGAACCATAGCCAACACAAGGTGATATGAAAAGTTAACCCAAGGAGAAATCAAGAAAAATAATTATGAAACATTAACTAGAAATTATTCTTTTAAAAAAATTGTTAACCAGAAAAGAAAAATGAATAAAAATTTTAAATCACTAGAAGAAGGCACTAGAAAGTTACTTCAGTTATCAGGTAAAAGAAACCTAGAACTGAAAGGTAGAATCATTGAAACAAGTCTGAGGAACAGAAAAAAGGGTGCAGAGAGAATAAAATACCTATGGTGCACCCTTAAATAGCTCAAGAACCCTTGAATAGAAAATATACATAAAGAAGTTGCAGAGGGAGATAAGCAAGAGAATCGAGGAAACAGAAAACTTAAAAAGAAACATTGATGAACTTACAAATAGATAACGTTGTGAATATTCTATATACATGATAATAAACAAATTTCAAATAATATACTGTCAAGAAGAATGATGCCAAGAAAAGTTACAAGCTTTCAAATAACATATATATAGAGAGAACTTTACATCAGGAAGAGAAAATTAAATGGCTACATGTGATGAATCCTTCATATTACTCCTCAAAATTTTAGGACAGAAAGTTATAGCATAGCAAATTTTAAATGCTGGGAAAGTTACAAAGTGATCACCAGGAACATTATAAAATTCAAGACCACATTCACAGCATTTTAACCCTGATAATGAAATTTAAATATTCCAATATAAATGTCAGCTATAGACATTATTTTAATATCTTTCAGTTTCAAAGAAGAGAAAATCATATATAAAATAATAGTTATGGGCTGGGCCCCGGTGGCATAATGGTTGTACACAGGACTGTGGCCCACTGGGATGGAGGTTCAATTCCAGCAGTGGCTCCACAGGAGCAAAGGCTGGGCCTCCTACTCCCACCACTAGAGGACAGTGATGCCCAAAAGACAAAAAAACAAAAAAGTAAAAATAAAATAAAATAATAGTTGTATGGAAAATTAAAGTTTGTCAATACAGTTAATTCTATGGAAAATATGTCAATTTAAAATCAGCTGTCAGTCAGTTTGCTGCACTGTGGTGACTTGCATGTGGCCTTGATGTTTGAAGCTATGTACTGGTATTTCAAATACCAGTTGGAACATTTATGATGGGCAGATTTCAAGTGATCTTCCAGACATAGAACAGACTATAAAAAAGGAATAAAATATCCACTTCTGAGGGGCTACCTGCTAAGAACACATTTAACACCATCAGAACATTTTCAGATATAGCGCCAGAATTTGAGCCCCTCAGGGTCAAAAATACTTGAAGTAGAGTCACCTTAATGTTGGGGCAGGAATAAAGTTTCAGAGCCTTTATTCACTAGATACCCATAACTAATAATAATAATAATAAATGAGACATCCATTAATAATCATAAAGTTGAATGACTAAAGTATAAATCACAAAATTTGGAAACAGTCAAATAATGGAAAGCATAAAGACAAACATTCTATACATGAGTGAATAAAATGAACTGCTAGTAACATGTTCACTGTAGCATGGTTCAAAACATGGAAAGATGGAAACAATCTAAATACCTATTAATAGAACAATGGATGAGAAACTCTGGCAGAGACATACAAAGGCATATTGATGCATGGTCAAAAACAGTGATAAAACCATGAAGCACCTCTTCATGTGGTTGGAGCTGGAGGCCTTCCAAAAAAATCTCCCATTCACTGCCATTGAGCAAATTCTGACTCGTAAGGACCTGGTGGATCTGTCCCTGTGAATTTCTGAGACTAAAATTTACATCTTCATGGAAGTAGAAAAACCCATTGTCTTTTTCTCTCTCAGAGCAGCTGTTGGTTTGAACTACTGACTTCAGTGAATAGCGCTATATGTATTCACTACACTACCAGATTTTATGACAAGTTAGATGAACCAGTCAAAAAAGAACAAGCATTTTGTGAAACCACTGATGTAAAGAGAACTGGGGATGAAGGAGAAGCTGAAAATCTTCATACTGAAGGAAGCAATCGTCAGGGATTGGAGGAGAGGAATGGAGGGAAGAGACTACAATGGGCAGAATATTGGTGGTTGTTAATTAGGTGAAATGGGACATAAGAGAGAGAAGTCAAGGAGTAGGTGCGAGGTGATCAAGTGCCACTGGAGATGAATGAGAACTTAATAAATAAGCTTTACTGGGGATGTACTAGCCCAGGGGTAGGTCGAGTGGTCCTAGGTGTTTTTTGAAGCAACTGGAGTCACTCTCAGAGGCAAGATAGTTGTCTTATGTGGCCCCAGGGCACTTGGGCAGGAGGCTAATGCTCATTCAAGGTAAAGGAATTGGAAATTGGAGGTAGATAGGATATTCAGATCCTGACTTCTTGGTAAGCGAGTTGGGTGCAAAGGGGCCCATGGAAAAAGCAGGCCATGTGTAGAGAAATTTTTAAGACTGTGGGAATGGAAGGCCGGGGTAGACGGTGAGGGAGGGGACGGCTGCATAAGCAGGATGTCAGCTCCAAAGAAAGAAGGAGGGGTCAGGCCAAAAATGGCCACCGCAGGCCAGCCTTATATTCCCAACTCTGGGAGGATGACTCTTCTGGCTACTTCCTACTAGCTTTGGGGCAAAGTGAAGGAGGGTTCATGTGTTGGGAATGGCAGGCTCCTGCAGAAGAGGGCTGTAGGGGGTGCAATAACATTTAACTATAGCAACTTCTTGCAATTCCTTGCATCTGGTGCAGAGGAACTTCAACAGGCATGGGGCTATGAGTAACAAGACATAGAATGTTATTAGGAGAGTTACTACGAGGGCTAACCAGATATTCACTGGGCTAAACCACCAACTTCCCTGCTGCAAGCCAGGGCTTTGACCATCGATCACTTCCCCTAATTCACACAGTCTGGTAATACTGATTTCCACTAGTCCCGATTCGTTTACATAAAAGCCACACTCTTCGTTAAGCTACATGCAAGCACCTCCTTTGCCCGCTGTTAAAAAGTCTAAGGCTTTCTGATTTTATAAAGCGACATGGGCTAAGGACGTTATTTGGTGTGGCAAAAGATTTACGGACAATACAATGCCTTTAACAGTCTGTTGTAGGTTGGCGGACAAACTTTGGGAAGAACTTAGTGAGTAGGACATGGCTCCTACCCCTAATCCTGAGATGACAAGGGATGAGGCCACTCCAAACCCATCATGACAGGGAGAAACACCATCCGTTTTGGTCTGAGTGTGTCGTAAACGAAACCATTCAGAGCATTTACCTTAAGAACTGTATGCATAGTCATCTGGGGGACTAGAGTGAACTGCATACACCAAAAGGGCAGGGAGGAAGTGGAAAGGGTTTTTGTCAGGATACCATTGTACCAGAAACATCCTCCTGGAGGGTTATTGAGGGAACAATGAGGTTACTTGCGGTGATGTTGCACTTATGTTCTGGGTCAGAGTAGCAGAAAGGCCATTTGGGTATAAGTGGATTATGGGACAGGGGGACTCCAACCACTGGTGGCAAGATGGATGTTTTTGTGGTCCAATTAAATAGTCAAGGCAGGGTACCGCTGCCCAAGGAGACTTAGGAAGGATAGCACAAAGGAAACAAGAAGAGAGGTTAACTAAATTTGAATTGCTGAGAAGGGCTGCTTCCTCTTGAATGACTGTAAGCCAAGAGAAAGACTTTCTTGCAGGGCTTTGTCCCATAATTTGCTCCTGGAGTGTTTCTTTCACCTGGATTAATTGGGTCTGGCCAGAGAGGTCGATGCGTGCATAAACCTGATAGCTCTGTACAGACCGACGAGGGTGGGAGGATGGAGGGCACCGGTATTGCTCTGGGACAGCAGCTTGCCAGCGAACCTCCCACAGGTCAGGAATGTTAATGAAGAAGGTGTTGTTATGATGGTTACCAGTGAGGCAGTTTTTGTGTTTCTCACTTGCCGTGCAGATCATACTGATATTTGTGCACTACACAAGTATTCCAGGGGCAATCTCTGTTTTCTTTTACCCAATTGGAGCTACAGCCACTAGACCCAACCTGATCACACAGGAAGCAAAGAAAAGGACGTGGCCCCATTTTGGGCATGCAACGGAAGCGTTGAACAGAGTGGCAGTCTTTAGGCTGGCACTAGTCTTTGCACATGACTCAAATATGGGTTCCTGAGCTAGCAACCCAGGTTT
>PVJH01043017.1:0-13886 GCA_004026705.1 Nesogale talazaci | reverse complement strand
AGGGAGAAAGAGGAGGCCATCTGCTCCTGCCAGGACTTGCCGGGCAGTTCTACTCTCTCTCACACGGTTTCTATGACTAGAAGTAACTCACCGCCACCTAGCCAATCTCGACGCATAGCACCTCCTGCAGCGGTCTTGACAGAAAGCCCCCTTTTCCTCCTGCAGAGCAACTCGGAGTTTCGAACTGCTGACCTTATGGTAAGCAGCCCAATGGGTAACTCATATGCCACCAGGGCTCCCCGGCTGGTGGTTGGATGGTGTGCAAACCAATTGGGTGCCCTCTGCCAGGGACTTACAACCAGGAAGGTGGTACCCCCTCCCATTCGCCATTCTTAGTAAAACTACCTCTTGGACAATTTTGAAAAGAAGGGGTGATCCACCTTTCGATGACACCTATGATCCACCGAGTGTTTGTGGGCCGTTCTTCCCATGCGAATGACCACATCTTCTGTTCTGACCCAGAGTGAGTTTTTCTGTGCGGGTCTAAATGCTCTGCTCTGTTGACTGGATGCTCAGCCATTGAGTGGCATGGAGCTTAACCCACCACCCAGCGGATGGCTGGGGTTTTGGAAAGAAAGGGGATGGGGCAGAGAAAACCCACCACCCTCATTTCAAACTTCCAGTCTTTTCGCCGTTGGGGAAATGAAATTATTGAAGTCTACTCTTGAGATATTCTGTGATGTCTGCTCTGCAATCCTACTAGCTCTGCCTGAGAGGCCCCGAGGCATGCTGGGCCTCGAAGTGGGGTGGGGGAAGGTGGGCAGAAGAATTCAGATGGTCAAAGCTGATGAAGTGTGTGGAAAATGCTTCTGGATTCTCCACTGGGGATCCAGGATCTTTCAAAAAGAAAAGTTCTCATATGTCTACGCTGAGAAGGCCTAAATTGAAAGATAGCTCGTTAGATAGTTGTGGATTGATAAAAAGAGTTTTGCTCCAGTTCACATGTGCAGTGGTTTATTCTAAACATGTCTGTGCACCCATCCAAAAAGAGTGGTTGTCTGCAGGCAGGTTCTCTCCATAAGTTACGCACTCACTGCCCCAACTCAATTCTCACAGTGACTCTATGGCCAGGGTCTAACTGCCCGTGGGGGTTTCTGAAGCTATACTTTTTACAGGAGCAGACAATCTAATCTTTCTACAGTGGAGTGGCTGGTGGTTTTGAACCGCTGACTCTGTAGGTCCTCACACCCAATTCATGAGGCCACTCCGGGTTCTTTTAGTCATTTTAGGATGCCTTTGAAAAACACAAAGCTCTAAGCAAAACAGTGGCTTCTGCAGGGATCTACTGGACCAGTTCAATTCAATGCAAAAAGGTGAGCACAGCAGGTGGTGATGACTGTGCTTTGATCCCCAAGGGGGGACCTGGATAGATACTCTTGAGGAACACAGGACAGTCCCTGGGCACCCAGAAAACTGAAAATGCAAGAAAAAGGAAAGCTGCACTGGTGAGAAAAAGACCAGGAAGTTGGGCTTGGGATTTGTTTTCCATCATCACAGGACACCTGCTGTCCAAGGGGAGCAAGGGCTGTCCCTTGATCATTGTTTGGGCAGCCTTCCCCCATCCGCCCTGCAGCCTGGTCTCGCCTTTTGAGAAGTCTCTGCTCCCAAACCAAAAAAGAGCCTCAAAGAATATTGGAAAGGAATATGATGCGGGTCTTCTGAGGATGCCAGACTTCTGTTTTGATGTGGTGTGAACTGGAGTATGCAGACTGCTTTAGGGAAACCTTAGAGAGATGGAAGCACTGTGGAAATTATGTCAAGATCCAAGGGCTCCACATTTGGATGCTTTGCCAAGTTTTCTATGGTTTTATAGTACTGCTCTTTGACATACCTTCATCTATGGTAAACATGATACCAGTCAGTAGGGATGCAAGCATAGTTATGATTTTAATAGGATAAATAGGCATTCCCAGGCTGGTCCATAGCAGTTGTTGGTTGGTTTTGATTCTATTATGACTCCTGGCGGCCTCACAGTAGAATGCCTCCGTGGCTGGAATCTTATCATCTCCAGACCATTTCCTCCCTGGAATCGCTGGGTGGGCACCAACTTTCAAATGAGCCACCCAGCACAGACCCTTTGTGACACACATGGACCTGAGCTCCTGTTGGAGTGACACGCTCAAGGCACAGATGGTTTCCGCTGACTCCCCAGGGCCAGTCTCTCTGGGTTCTTCCCCAGAAACACCACTGAATGGACAACGTCTAAAGCTGGGGGGAGCAGGTGGGCAGATAACAACTTCCCTCTCTGTCCTGTTCACCACACTCAGGGGATGAGTCTTCCTAAGCAGGAGTAATACAGAAACGATAGATCTGGGGGTGGCTTGGCGTCAACAAGCTGGTCAACATTGACCTGGAGCCTCAATGAGTCAAAGATCAACCCTTGAGGGGCAGATCAAAATGGGCAGCAAGGCATTTCAAACAGTTACTTTGAAGTTGAGAACCAAGAGCTCATCATGTGAGGTCATGTAGGCAGAGATGTTCTGGGTCTACAGAGCACCAGTGAGGCCAGACAGTTGCTTCAAACTCCCTTCTAAGTCATCTTTCTCTTCATTACACCATGACCTGCATTTCTACTGAGTGATCAAGCACTCGGGGGAACTGGCAACACACTCTCCAGTTTGAAATCACCTTTCAAAACAGCACTGAGTGCTGTTCCCACTGAGAGGCTGTGCTCAACTGTCCTCTTTGCTTTATTCCAGAAAGAAATGAATGCACTACAGATAGGGCGAGAAAAAACGAAAAACACAACAGCCCCAAACCTGCTTTCAGTGCATATATTATCACGCTTACTGTTAAAAAAGCACACACACACGCACATCAAAAACACTCCTTCTACCTGAATATTTTGGGTGTTATTTGGGTAAGTGTGTTTGGTTTGGGTGGATTGTTTTGTTTTGCTTTAGTTTTTTTTAGTTGAGCTAAAAATGTTAGTCCCCGCCCCTCCCCCTCCACCCCAGGCATTTCGGAAGGGACATTTAGAGGAAAATAAGAATAAAAATAAATGACATGTTGAAAAAGTTATAGTCGTCAGACTCGGGGCAGCGGATAGAAAACGGATGGAGGAAGTGAATTTTAGGGCCAGTGTAGTAGTTTTCCTATTTTGGTTCCTCTAAGTAGAGGTGGAAAAAAAAATGGTGGGGGGGGGGGGATGTAGAAAAACAAAAAGCACAACTCCACCCCAGGCAGGAGGGGAGTCATCCTGAAAGACTTAGTCTTCTGTCTCAGTTAACCTTCACAAGGAACTCACCTTTGTCCACTCATTCTAGATCGAGCCCTCTTCTTGGAAGCAGCATCAAAGTATAAGACCTTCTCTCTCTGACCAGACTTTCTTGACATGGCTGAGCTTAGGGATCTCAAGGGGGCAGTCCAGAGAGAGATATTTGTGATAGCAAATGGACTGCATTCAAATTTGACTCTTAATACTGTGTTTGAAGTAAGAAAATAACATGTTTAGCATAGCGGCTAAAGAACCCTCCAGAAGGCTAATGGCACTGGAGAACCTGCAGCTGCCCTGAAGACCAGGAAGCAAAGTTCTGTGTATGTGTGTGGATTGTCTGAGGAGGGAGAAGGTCTATCTTCTCACGGGAACCTCAGAGGGCTACATACACACATTTAATTCTCACAAACAAACACATCAGTGGAGCTCTGCTTTACAGATGTCAAGTTGAATGGTAAATGACTTGCCCAGGCTCAAGTGCCCGTGTGTAGCTTAGTCCAGTCCATTCTAAAACCCAGATTTTCTAGTTTCTTATCTGTGTCACGACATGCTAAGGGACTCGACGGACAGTATTGTGAACCCAAACCCTGCTCAGAACGCAAAGTTGAGAAACACGATTGGAACTTAGGATTCCGAGGAGGTGAAGTGGCTGGCATGGCTGGGTGGTGGAGTGGGTGTCCTTCCCTCCACCGCCTGCCTTCCTGCAGTCGAGATAGGAGGGACTCCTTCCATAGGGCGCAGTCTGGGCTGGACTGGGTAGTGGTGGTGGTTTCTTTTCTTCTTCTTTTTTCCAACAGTTTTATTAGCACTTCGTCCAGATGTCATACAATTCAATAACCCAGTCTTATCGAGAAGAGTTGTACAATTAACACCACAGTCAATCCTAGAACATATTCTTTTCCCTGGTACTCACTGTTATGCATGTAATTTTTTCCTAATTGTGGCAAAAATATACAAAACAAAACATTCTCCAATTCAACAACGTCTCCATGTATAATTCAGTGCCACTGATTAGACTCTTCATGTTGTACAGCCATGTGGTGGTGTTTTCTACCCAAGTTAATATGCGTCTGTTTTCCGACTGTCTTTTCCTGCAAGTGGATAAATGTGTCATTCCACATCCTAGCCTAAAGTTACGTGCCATGTTGGGCTTTTCTTCCCCACCAAGAACAACACATGCATTATTTACATTATTCAATGATAAGCTGCCTAAGAAGAGGTTCTTGGCTCTCCCTCCCTGTATTCTTATCTCTTTGTCATAGCTTCATCAAAACACACAACACAGCATGCCCACTTTCAAAATTGTTGATGGTTGGCTATTTCCCCCTAAGACGTCACACCGAGCCCAAGCAACCAATTAAAAGTTCGAGGAGTGTCTTGACATTCTACATAAGCTACTGTGGGTTGAATTGCATCCCTCTGAAAGACATGGTGGAAATATCTTTCTCTTCACCCAAGTCAGCGCTGGTCTACCCTCCAGCCTACTAGGGAAGAAAACATTCTACAAGAGGAAGGAAAGGGAGGAAAGGACAGGGCAAGCTCTAAGGAGGTTTAAGAAGTGACGGGAGTTAAGGAAAACAAAGATGATGGTCTAAATGTGAATCCTCAGCTAATTTACAATAAAAATTCTGAGAGAGAGAGAGAGAAAGAGAGAGAGAGAGAAAGTCTTAGCCCCTAGAACCTAGGACTGTAACCTTGTTGGAAATCTTAGCAGATAGAATCAAGTTTAGTTGAGATCATTTCTGGATTAAGACAGGCCAAAATCCAATGCCCGCTGACCTTACAAGAAGAAATAGCAGCTGAGATTCACACACAGGGAGGGAAGAAAACCACATGGCATCAGAGGCAAAGATGGGAGTGATTTCAAGACAAGCCAACCCATTGCCAAACTTGGAAAACACCAGGAGCTGTGGGTGTCAAGAGGACTCCTGGGGCAATAAGACCCTGCTACCAGGCTCTATTCTCTGGAACCACCAGACAGGATAGAACTGTCCCTGTGAGTATCCAAGAGTTTAACTCTTTATGGGAGTAGAAAGATCTGTCTTTCTCCCACTGCATACCTGGGGGTAGGCAGCTCATTGTGTATCAGGACACCATCAGGGCTCCTCCTGGAACCACAGGAACCCCAAGATACCAGCAAACTCAGAGAAAACCTGGGATAAGAATATTTGAACCAAAAACATCTCATTACTTCTCTCCTGAGCCTCAACGGAGATTGGCAAGTTCAGAAATGATTCGTTTCTCAGTTGATGAGAAAGGGAAGCCATGTAAGATGAGCCAGTCTACCCAACCTGATGCCACAGCCAGGCTCCGTTGACGTTACCCACCGGCTGCTTTAGTATGCTGTGGCAGGCGTCACATTTAAAACACCCAACAGCACGCAGGTTGCAGTACGCACTCAGCCAGGTCCATCAGAAGAGATGTCATCTGGCTGCACACACCTGGCATGGCTGGCCTGGGACAAACCAGGGGAATTCCAGCCCTGCCTTGCTCAATCCAGGTCCCCGCTGGCACTGAGAAAGTCCTGGTGGTCAGATGGTGAGGCCCTTGATAGTTATCCTGAAAGGCTGGTGGTTTCAACCTACCCAGCAGCACTGTCAAGGAGAGAGAGACCTGATAATCCACTTCATAAAGATTTCAGCCTGAGGGGTCTGCAGGGCACTTTCACGCCGTGACACCTGGGGTGGCAGGAACTCATCAGCATCCACACTGGGCTCATGTGAGCCCCTGGGCATCATGTTAAAGGGAAGCCTATGAGAAGGAACCGTGGGCTCAGGGACACTCATTCCATTCACTCTGTGAGAAACTGGTGAGGTCAAGACTCCAGGTTTTCTGATTCAGGCTTAGTGGGTGATGAACTACGGGACCCAAGGTCAGCAGTTTGAAACTGCCAGCCGCTCCCTGGAGAAAGATGAGGCTCTCTGCTTCCTCAAAGATGTATTGTCTCAGAAATCCACAGGGGTAGTTCTACCCTGAACCACAGGATTGCTCTGAGTCGGAGTTGGCTTCATGGCTGTGAGTTCGGCTTTCTGGACACAGGGCACCCTGTGGTTGAGACATGAGTCCTGCCATAAGCATTCCCCGAAGAATGAGCTGAGTGCCTGGAGTTGGGCAGGGCATACCAGCCTCACTGAGGGCCACAGTCTGCTTGACCTGGGGGAAGTAGAGGTCGGTGGAAACTGTGGGAGGCTTTTTCAAACACCGGTAAATCTGAACGACAGCCCCAGCTCCTGGGTCCAACCACCATCACTGTAATCTGGTTTTGGAGGGTTCCAATGGAATGAGCCACTCTCCTTGACCGCTAAGCCTTCCTGGTGCTCCACTGACCGGATGGGCCCTTACTGGGGAGAGGCCTTGGGGTGGCCATGGAACAAGTGCTTTGAGAGCCTTCACACCAACTGCAGACCCAGACAGTCCCTCCATAACCATGCGGCCAAGAGTCTCCACATCCTAGTCCAAGCCTGAAGGGGCAGGGATGGGCAGGAGGCTGGTACAGAGGCCCCTCCTTGCTGCTGGCAGCATCCCAGCCAAGCGAGGGCCCATCAGGAAATGGCTGTAGACTGGACGAGTGCGTGGACAAGGTTGGGTAAATGAGTGGATGAATGAGGTGTCCAGTGAGCATGTGAGCTCAGGAACTACTGACTGGGAGCAGGTGTGCGGTGAGAGGTCAGAGGCAGTAGTGTCCAGCCTCTAGCTTCTTTCCGGGATACTTGAGGCCAGTTGGACTACAGGTGCTTGTCCTAAGGGCAGGGCCAGTGGTTCCCCAGCCAGCCTGTCTCAGGAGCTTATTCTTTTCTTCCAGATGGTGAACCCTTGTACCCACAGAAGCCTCTCCCAGACCCAGACCCCCCCCCCCACACCCATTCCCCACCTCGGGTCTGGGCAGCCTGGAGTGCTCACCCTCTGGAGACTCTGGAGGAGACCCCTCCCAGCTCCACTCCTGTCACCAGCTTGGCCATGGACACCTTCCCCAGGGCACGGACCCCAGCACCAGGCTGGACACAACACAGTATGTTGTTGTGAGGACCAGGTGGGGAGCTTGGCCTCTCCCTTCAGGGAACAGGGACTGTGGGCTGAGAGAGCCATGGTCTTGGGATCTCCAGCAGGGGCCAGGGGTCCTTCACCCCAGAAGAAACCAGGGAAACATTCTCTGAGGCCAAGTGCCCACACAACCAAATTCACAGGGGTCCGCTTGGGAAAACCAGCCAGTAGAATGCCGAGAAACAATCTTTAGGTCTGAAAGCCATCAGGTTGATGAGGCGGGGCAGGGACAGGAGGTGGGCAGCACTCCCAGGTATGCCCTCACCAAGAGGTACAGCTGAATTGAGGGTGAGGGGCAGTCAGCAACTTCCTCCCCCTCCTTCTCCTTCCAGGTCAGCATCCCTCCCTATGTTGCAGGTCAGGCAGGTGCGTGCACTCCCCTGGACTCTGTACTAACCCCAAGTTTAGTACCTGAGCTTATAGGTATACACAGGAGTGTGCAAAGGGCAGGACCTTGTTCTCTCTGGGCAGGAAACCTCATGATAAACCAGTCAAACTCAGGGCCCCTAAAGCCAGTGCTGGGACTTAAAGCTTCCAGCCTGTGGAAGTTCTGCTCCTTAGCCCCTTATCTGTGTGGAGAGAGAGGAGGCTCATCCCAGTTCTGGGCCACACAGACTCCTCCCCCCCGCCCCCACTGCCACCCCATCTGCCACCTGAAAGAGAGGACCCAAGCACCTCAGGGCTGGGTGAAAAGATGTAGCTTTGGTCTAGAAACAGAGCCCTGGTGGCATAGTGGTTACTCCTTGGGCTGCGGTTCAGTGGTTCAAAACCACCCCTAGCTCCAAGGGAGAAAACAACCACTTTCTAGTCCCAGAAAGAGCTACTGTCTTGAAAACCCACAGGCACAATTCTACCCTGTCCTCTATGGTGGCCCTGAGCTGGCATCGACTTGAGGGAGGTGAGTTTTTCTCACTGTTTAGACGTGGCAGTGCTCCCACAGAAGGACCAGAGATGGACAACCTCATGGGTCCCCCACCAGGACCTGTGAGTTGCAGGGCCCCGCTGCCTCCGAGGCTCACGCTGCCATTTGGGAAAACAATTACCTGCCTGGGATCCTGGGAAAGGCAGGCTTCCTGGTGTCTCTGCCAGCAAGTGCGGTTGTAAACAAGGGCTGGGGAATTTCACCAGCAAGACTTGAGAATTGTCTCCTAACAGCTGCAGGTCACCTCTGCAGAGCCCGGGCTCACTGGGGCCCAGTGGATGTCGCAACACCGGGATCCAGGGCTCCCCAGCACGGTGCCAAGAGTCAGTGAGGCCCCCGAGGGGCAGAGAGAACAGTCGGTCTGTTAATTGGAGCAGAAAACAACACTCCCCCCCTTCTTCCCCCAGCTCCCTGCTTTGTTGTGAAATTGCCACTGTGCCTTTGACGGGCCATGAAAGCCCCAGCCATGTCCAATTTAAAGGGCAGGTTCCCAGGCGGAGACGGGGAGGAGTTCAAGGACAGAGAAGAAAACACACACATCCGTCATCAGTGGCAGTGCATGTGTGGGGGGTTTGGGGATCAGGACAGTCATGGGACATGACGCAATTAGAATGAGGGCAGGAGCTGGGCCACCACTGAGCGGTAACAGGCAGTGACGTTGCAAGGTGCCCTGGCTGGTTCTCCACGTCTGCCCTCGCGCCCCAGTGGTTACGCACTGGGTCGCTAACCCAAAGGTCAGCAGTTCAAAACCACCAGCTTTTCCAGGGGAGACAGGCAGGGCTTTCCACTCCTATGAAGAGTTAAAGACTCAGAAACCCACAGGGGCAGTTCTACCCCATCCTATAGGCTTACTGTGACTGGCATTGACGCAATGGCAGGGCTGGCTTCTGGATGGACGCCCAGCTTGGATGCAGAGGGCCACTGCCACCTGCTTTCCTGGCCCTCAGACACAGCCGGTGGGCACCGGGCAGAGCTAATGGAGTGGGAAAGGAAGATGGGGTGCATTCTCACACACAGCAAAAGGGGCCAGGGAACACTGAACGGCCTGAGAGGGAGCTACTCTCTTGTGGCAGTCTGGTCAGGTTCTCTGAGACACACGGGACTCCTTCCCAGCTTTCCAAGAGGCAGGGTGGCCCTCTCTAGTGCATTGGGGGTGGGTGGGTAGGTTTCCTGTTCGGTGTGCCTGTGGGCTGACCACAGCCACTGTGGGCAGAAGCTCATTAATATGTTCCCTGCTGGCGCTGGGGGGTAAAGGTCGGGGAGATGGTATGCCCCAGGAGTGTCAGGCCCATGGGCGAAGATCCTAGAGCGTGCGCGTTGGGATGTGGAGGAGAGGGAAGGGCAGTGGCTCATGGCTTGCTCAGACTATGGCCACTGGCTTGGGACAGACATCACCGTGGAAGACAAGTCCGTGGATTCTCATAGTCTGCTCATCCACATTTGTAACACAGGGGGAGTCATTGCAGGTGGCACCTAGACCAGGAGTTTCCCGAAGACTGGATGCATGTCAGTGGGAAAGGATGCCTGCACATAGTAGGTGCATTCCAACAGAGCTGTTGTGAGGTGCCCCGGAGTGTTTCTTGGTGGAAAAGATCACCACGTCTCTCTCCTGCTAATGGCTGAGACCTTAGAGAAGTCTCGGGCTCTGCCCCTCTGCCTCCAGGGGTCCTAGAGTTCATGGCCACTGGGCCTGGCATTCTTCTCTGATTGATGGATTGCTTAGCTTTCTGCTTCCTCGCTGAGATTTCTGGATGTGGGTCCGCGTGAAGATGGCCTTCTGACGGATGTGAAGATACGCTAAGCCACCACAAAAGAAGCCTGGGGTCACCAGTTAAATAAGCCAATGGCAAATCCAAGCTGATGATCGGGGGGGGGGGGGGGGGCAGGGAGGTAGGGAACATGATGCTTTGCTCGTGGTGGCTCAAAACAAAGCCTATCAAAGCCACCCCTGCCTTCCCTACGCTCTCCTTCCCAAACACGCTCAGGGTGCCTGGCAGCCACAGGACTCATAAACAACCCCCCTGGCAGGTTCTGGAAAAGGAGTTCTCATCGCATGAAGCTGTTTTTTCTGACTCAGACAGGAGAACCCCCGCCCAGCCGTGAAGAGGAGCCTCCATCCCAGGCCCTGGTGTCGCTAGGAATTCTCATCCCCCAGCACAAAACTGCTGTGGCAATGCGGCGCCTTCTTTGTGCTCCCCCCTTGCTCTGCAGGCACAGACTCCCCCCCAGAGCGGAGGGAGGGCAGACGGGGCTGGTGGTCAGCTTCCTGCGGGCTCCGTCTCCATGGCGTTCCCACTTTCCCACGGCAGCCACGGCAGCGTGAGGGATTTGCTGCCAGACAGCTGAAATGCCGCTCTTGGTGAGAACTCAGCCCCGTGCTGGCTGGTCACATTGGGGGTGGAGGTGGTGGGGGGTGGTGCTAATCCACACGGAAGGAGAGGAGGTGGCTCTGAACTGCTGCTAAGTTGGCCCCCAGTGCATGGCAGCCTCACACACAAAGCCCCCCACTCCCTGGTCTTGCTCTGAAAGCCTGGGGGTCCACATTGTAACCCGCAGAGCGCTCAGATCTGAAGGCCTGATCTTCTACATGGAGGTGTGGAAGGCTTGCTCACACCCATTCCACCCGGCAGCCACAAGCCAGCCTCCTCGGACAGACGGGGGGTGGCTTCCCCAGCAAGAGAACTTCCCACACCGAGGCTGAGAATCCATGGGTGGTGGCTTCCCCAGGAAGAGAACTTCCCACACCGAGGCTGAGAATCCACGGAGAGCAGGCAGGGAGCCGGTGGGGCTTCCACCTCCACCTCCCATGGCTTCTGAGCCAGGCTCTCTTGGCAGTGGCTGGGCTGGGCTGATACAGCCTCCGCCCCGTTAGAGAAAACAAGGAGAGGCAAGCACACCTCCCTGGACCCACGTCCATGCTCAGGGGAAGCAGGTCCTTTGCGTCACGGTGATCCAAGGGGCTTGTCATGGCTCCGAAAATACACACCGACCCTGAGAAGGCTCCTTGTTGCACTTAGCACTCTGATGGCTGAGGATGGGAGGACCCACAAGAGCAGCTTTCAGGGCAACTCAGTGCATCAAGGGAGGGGACAACTCGGGTTCCACCCATAGCCCGAGATGAAAAGGCTCAGACCCTGTTTGGGCAGGAGTTGTAGCCAGCTTTTAGGTCTGTGTGTTAGGGCTACAAGCCCCAAACCGGAACTGGACCAGAAATGCCCACCCCGCTTGGTTGCTGGCTCAATTCCAAGAGTCTTCTTGTGTCTCATGAGGTGATACAGCAGTTGACTGGAGTTATGAGAAAGTACTCGAAGCTAAGGGTTCATAGCGGATGGTTGGAAGGTGATAATTCACACTGCACCCCAGTTTGGCTTTGGGGGAACCACCATTGAGTCCTCCCCTCTCTTCGTCCACCTCTATGCCACCAAGTCCTCCCCCTTGGGCTGGATCACATGCTCAGTAGAATGACCAGTTCCCTGGTCCCCAGCCATGAGCCTGGGCAAATGTCTGTCTTGTGAACTCTCTTTACCCCGAACTGCAGAGTCACCATCTTATAGAACAATTAAAAAAAAAAAAAACCAGAAACAGTGACCATCCCAGCTTCCTGGAGAATCAGGGCCTTAAGCTTGGATGGCATCAAGGCATACTATTCAGAGACGATGCTCTACATGCTTCTTGGGTCAGAAGCAACAAGGGTCTTAAAAACTACTCCTTTGCTGCTAGCCACCAGGCCAGCAGTTTGAACCCACTGTCTACTCTCTGGGAGAAAAATGAGGTTTTCTGCCCTCATAAAGATTCACAGCCTTGGAAACTCAAAGGAGCAGTTCTGTGCTGCCCCAAAGGGTCCCTATTGAGTTAGAATTGATTCAATGGCAGTGGGAGGTTGTTGTCTGTTCTATAAGAGTGGGGAGAGAAAGGGGAGGAAAGAGAAATGATTAAACAGAAAGCCACGCGAAAACCATGTACCCCACAATCACCAACCTTCACAATCCTGAGACCCAAAGAACTAGATGGTGCCCAGCGAGCACCAGCAACTGCTTGAGCTGAGTCCTATTAGAAGGTCCTGGATAGAGTGGGAGAGAAACACATAACAACACTCAGAATCATAAAAGAGACGGGACTCAATGGTCAGAGAGGTGGGACCCCCTCCCCAATTCAACCCTGAGATGATGGTCCACAGTCGCCTCTTCAGTCTGGAACTGACCCCACCTCTGTGACTAATCAATGGATTAGAATCAGAAGGACAACACTGACTCAGTGACAAAGTTCAGAGGGCTAGGAAAGAAGGTGGGCGGGAGTGGAAGACACAGGGAGAAAGCAGAGTGACGGGAAGTTGTCTGGATGGGGAGTAGGGACAAATGGTGGACCAGTTGTTGAGTGTAAACCTGACAGTCTACCCAGCACACCTTGAGCGAATTCACCACAAATTAAACAACTCTGACAACATGAACCCCACCTGCCGTCCCGTCAACTCTGACTCGTGCATCCAAGAGCCCTGGTGGCTTAGCGCGTGACAAACTGAGCTGCTCTCCACAAGGTCAAGTTCAAAACCACGCATGCACCCACTCCTAGGGCGAAGGATGAGGCTTCCTGCTCCCGAAAGGAGGCGTACAGCTCCAGAGACCCACCAGGCTGAGTCAGAACCGACAGACTGGCAGTGTGTTTGGGGTGGACAATCTTTAGAAGGCCTGCGGTTGGACTCGGTGGGGTAACCATTTGTGCAACCCAGGCCGGGAAAGAAATGACTGATGAAAAGAGCGGGTGCCCTTTCAGTGACGTACAGCGGTAGAGTTCTTCTAACGTGTCTCTCGTTCAAGCAATAAGGATGCTGAATGCCCCATCTTCTCCAGACTCCAAGGCCATTCTATGGAAGGCAAGCAGGCAGGCAGGCAGGCAGTCTGGTTCTAGTGTTCTAGGTGTTCTAGTTCTAGGTGTTCTAGTTCTTCATGAGGAGCCGACAGCTCGTGTCCAAGAACACACAGCCAACATGTGTCTGTCTGAGGAAGGGCCCAGAAATGCCCACCAAAATGGTGTCCTGTCCTCTCCTGACCAGTCCCTCACAGTTGAGGCCTAGGGGCAGTGTGGGACCTGGAAGCCCCTCCTTCCCCACAAGGGCAGCCCCCTCTCCCTGATTTCCACATGGTTCCAAGTCCCCTCCCTCCTCCCCTCTGACCTCTCCTTGCTCTCACCCTTTCCCCTGTCCCTCAGACAGATCACCCCCGTCTTGCTGCCACTCTGCAGTCCCTGGAGGAACTCTGAGAAGCCCCAGTGCCTCAGTCCACCCCCAGCGGGGCTGTATAACTTGTTCAGGGCTTGATTCTTCCCGGGTGATTCCAATGTGCATCAAGGAGCACCCCCAACCCACTGGAGATGCAGCCTGCAGAGTTAGGAGGGTCAGTTGTGCACCTGCAGACCAGCGAGGGGGCTGAATGCCCACGTGCTGGATTAAAGAACACAAAGATGCTTGGACATCACCTGACCATGGATGGACAGCATGGATGGTCAACATCAGTGGACAGATGGCAAGGAGTAGGGACACCTTATAGCTGGCCACACAAGCTGTGTCCTTGGCTGGCCTCTGCAAAGTGACCCTTCGTGGACACATGCCCTCCCCCCCCCACCCCACTGGAGTGGGCCATGGAAAGGGGCATAGACTCCCTGCATATTCAACAGCTGAGAACTCAGGGTGTGTGTGTGGGGAGGGGGGGG
>PVJH01043016.1:0-13877 GCA_004026705.1 Nesogale talazaci | reverse complement strand
AGCTCCCAGGGCAGACACTGCCGCCCCCAGAAATCACCCTCCCCGGGAACCCCATCCTGGATCTGAAGAATGACAGCTCGGTGGGTCTAGGAGGCAGTAGGGACGTGAGGACTTGAGTCCCAAACCACTCCATGGAACTTGCGAGAACACCCCTGGGGACCCCAGGGGCATGGGAGGATGCCCCCCTACCCTGGACAGGGATTGGTCTGCAGGTGGGCTGTGGTGGGCAGGAGAGAAAGGAGCTGGACAGAGGCATCTTGGGCCTCAGGAGAGATGGGCCAGCCAATGGAGCCCCTCAGAAACAACCCTCCACAGGGGAGGGGCGGGGTGGGTGGGGGAAACCCACTCTCAGGGCCCCGCCTTCTGCCCAACCCCAAGCAAGTCCTGAATGGTGAGTGGGGTCCCAGCCGAGATCCTATGCTGGAGTGGGGTGGGGGGCTGGATTAGGAGGGGCCTGGGAGGATCCGTCCCTTTCTCCTGTTCTCTGAGTGAGGCCCAAACAAAACGCTGGAGCCAGTGCGAGACAGGGCGGAACTGCCCCTGCGCCTCCGAGGCTAACCCTCGTTTACAGGAGAGCCTCGTCTTTCTCCTGTGGAGCGGCTGGTGGTGAGGAACTGCTGATCTTTTGCAGGCAGCAGCCCCGTGCGTCACCACTAAGCCACCCGGACTGCCAGCTGCGCCCACCAGGTGACTCCCAGAGTGCCCGGGCTCCCCTCCTGGCGCAGGGTGATGGGGCTTCCCGGGGCCGCAGACACCAGGGCGGGAGTGGAGTGGGCTACTCAAGGGCTGAGCCCCAGAGAGGTTTATTCTGAGCAATGTCTTCTCGCACGTGGATGGACTCATGCCGCCAGAGACCACAGGCGCCGGCCCGGCGCGCTGCCCTGAGCTGGTACTCACACTGCCGCCGCCCGGGACGTGTTTGATATTGTCCTTTGAGCCACACCGGGACTGGACGTTGCTAAGATCCAGCTTCTTATTAATGATCTGCACCTTTGACAGCCAGAGAAAAGGATGAGTGGCAGCCACCCCCGGGCCCGCTCGGCGGGCGGTGACGCAGCTGTGGGGCCGTGCCCCCTGCGGAGGCCGTCGGTGGGGTGGGGTGGGGGGGATTTGAGAACTGCACCCCGAGGCGTTTCTGGGAGGACGGGCTGCCAGGGGCCTCGGACTTGCAGCTGGCTGCCAGGTTACAGAACAGATGTCCCCCCGCCCCGCCCTGATTCGGGTTTACATAAGGACCATGCCACCGAAGGGTCCCCAGATGCCTGGAAATCCGGACGGAACTTTTTGGGGGGGGCTGGGATAGAGTGAAAAATGTGCCACGAAAGATCACAAAGCCCCCGTTCCGTCCTCATGCGCCAGGCCCCACGAGCGGGCAGCGAGCTCGGCCAGTGGCCGCTGGGCCCTGGGGTCACTGTGGGCAGCCTACAGACGCACCCAGGATCCTGATCCGACCGTGCTGCCCACTGGGATGGAACAACCCCGGGGCGGCTGCCCATCAACGGGGGGCACAGCCTGGTGGGACCTCTGGGTGGGGCCACCGCCGCGTGGTGGAGAAGTGGCCGCTGCCCCTGTCCGAAGGGCTGCTTCGCACAGAGCCTGGGCAGGGCCTTCCTGCCTCCGCGCATGACTGCCCCCCTGCGCCTTACACGCCCACTTCCCAGCGTGGCTAGCGTCTCTGCAGCCATGCTCCTGATTTCAGTATTTCCAGGGGCTCTTTCTTCCAGAGCCTAATGGCCATGGCGAGCTGTCCAACAGCCCTCCCCGCCCTCAGGCGGGCTCCAGCTCAGGAGGGCGGAGGACTGAGGGAGGGTCCTCGCAGACAGCACTAACTCCAGGAGGTTCCCCAAGTGGCACCCCCGCTGGAAGCAGGTGGTCACTCCTTCCCCCCAAGGGCTGTCCGTTTGTTACGCTGCAGCCAAGGCACCACTAGGCGCCTTCCCATAAAAATTAAACAGGCCGAGCCCTGGTGGCGTCGTGGTTGTGTGCGGGACTGCGGCCCACTGGCGTGGCGGTTCAAATCCAGCAGCAGCTCTCCAGGAGCAAGGCTGGGCCTCCTACTCCCACCAGAGGGCAAAAAAAAAAAAAAAAAGATAAAACTATACCAAATAGATCGTGAACCTGGCCCCGTTTAATTGTATTAATTTGAATCTAGACACCTGAGAAACGGCATCTAACTCACCTCTCCCTTTTCTATTCTTTTTTATAAATCCATGCCTTTTTAAAAAAATTAGAAAAATAGAATTCGCATTTGGAAAGATACAGGTGAATGAGCCAACGTCACAGCACTCCTCTTGTGAGCCTAACACCACTGCACCGCACACAACTACAACCCCTGCCCACTCTTGCCCTTCCATCTCCTATAGATGAGGGGCTTCTGAAAGGTCTCGGGAGAATTCCATTATCTTTGCCTTCTGTTTTCCCCCGGCCTCTTTTGAAGGCCCTCCTCTCGACAGCACTAGTGGGCACAACCAGGAGCTGTAGGTTGAAGTGTGTGGCTGTGAACGCCGGGGCTGCCAGTTCAGGCCCGGGGGTCATTCTGCAGGAGACAGAGGAGGCAGTCAGCGTCCCCGGGATTCCCCTGGGGCAGTTCTAGCCTGTCCCCTAGGGCCTTCCAGAGCCGGGGTAGACTTGATGGCAGTGGGTTGCATTGGCTGTGTTCATGCAGTTTGTGCCGGTCAGGGCGTGCCATGCACAGCCTGGGCAGTTCCCACGTCCCTGTAAGTCATCACCACACGACACCCCACCATGTGAGTGCTGTGCGGCGCTGCCAGACAGTGTATGGCGCCCCATGTCCCACGGTACAAACCCTGCCAACCCCAACACCCGCCCTTGAGAGCTTTCTCCCTGGCACTGGACGAGTGGCATGATGCAGCGTCCCTGGAATAGAATCGCGGGGTCACAGTTACAAATGTTCTAAACCCCTCGGTCCAGTTCCCTAAACGGCTCTCCCTGAGCGGCGGGTGAGTTCCCAGGGAGCAGGGAAGCCCGTCGCTGCTGGCAGTAGGCATTGTGGGAAAAAACCCTCTTGCCCATTTCTCTGACCAAGACAACCCGGGGGGTGGGGCGCTGCTGGTTTAGGCTACTTGTCATCCATCATTACAGAAATTGATCCTAAACTCTCTTTTTACTAGTAGATGGGCTATTTCCTCATATGCAGATGCTGCCTGTTCAAACAACAAAACTGTGCAGTGGGCACAGGCAGAACCAGCCTTCTGCTGTCTCTCGGGTCAGAACCGAGTAGACGGCAGCTGATAGCACCTCCACCGTCTCAGATGCGGCAATTCTTCCTTTGGAAGTCCTCCTGTGGCTTCTTTTTAATTTTTTCCTTCCTGTGGTTTCTAAAGGTGAAAACCGTTTCTCCTTTAAAGGCGGGCTATGCCCCCGCTCCCCTTCCACTGCCCCCTCCCTCCCTCCCTCCTGCTCTACAGAGGCGGCGGCGCGTGCAGCCCAGAGAGGCTCAGCGGGGTCCCCCCCTCCGAAGCAGAACCCACACAAGAATCTAAAGCTTCGTGAAGACAAAGTGTTGCCCCCCGCCCCCCAGGTTGGCTTCAGGGCTGGTGCCTCACCAACCACGCCGCCACCACCTCCCTCTAGGTGGGCTCTGGCATTCTGGCCTCCTGCCTCTGGGACAGAGCCCAGCCCTGACTGGGAGGACCAGGGGTTCTGTGTAGCTCTGGGCACCCTTGGATCTTAACAGATGGTCACGTTTCATTACTCAGTTTCTCAGCAGTGGAGTCGCCGGCTTTCAGAAAGGAACCAGAGCAACTTAGTGTTTTTTTTTTTGGGGGGGGGGCATCACTGCTCTCCGGTGGTGGGAGTAGGAGGCCCAGCCCCACTGCTGGAATTGAACCTCCGTCCCAGTGGGCCGCGGTCCCGTGCACAACCACTCCACCACCGGGGCTCAGCCCTTGGTTTGGTTTTTAAGAATAATAAAATCGTTACTACACTGTACCCTGACTGGCTCGTCTCCTCCCTGCAACCCCTCTGTAAGGAGATGTTGCTTCACCTCTGGTTAGGCTTTGGGTTCCCAATCTTCCTCCCACCCACTATCATGATCCCAATTCTACCTGACAAACCCAGCTAGAGCAGGGAATGCACACTGGAGCTGGAAACATGGGGAATTCAGGACAGATGATCCCTTCAGGACCAGTGGTGGGAGTGGTGATACTGGGAGGGTGGAGGGAGGGTGGAATAGAAAGGGGGCACCAATTGCAGGAATCTACATATAACCTCTTCTCTGGGGCACGGACAACAGGGAAGTGAAGGGACACATCAGACAATGTACGATAGGAAAAAGTAATAACAATTTGTAAACTATTAACAGTAAATTGAGGAGGGGGAGTGCAGAAGGAGGGGAAATATGAGGAGCTGGTACTGGGGGCCTAAATGGAGGGAGGATGTTTCGAGAGTGATGATGTCAACAAGTGTGCAAATGTGGCCTGCAATTGACGTATGTATGGATCACGATGGGAGTTGTATGAGCCCCCAATAAAATGATTTATGAAAAGGGGGGGGGGGAGTAAAGAGCTTATAACAAGAGCTCAAGTGGAAAATATTTGGAAATGAAGATGGCAACATGGGCACAAATATGCTTGATACAAATGATGTGTGAAATGTTCTAAGAGCTGTAAGAGTCCCCAGTAAAAATCACTGGACAAAAGAAAGAATAAAATCACCATCACGTCAACGTCAAAGGAAGCAGACACCACTAGACGAGGCTGTGGTTAGGTGCCGTGGCGACTCTGGGTGACAGGACGCAACAGAGCACCCCCTCCCCACCCCGTGCTGCCCCTACGCCACAGTCCTCCTTATGTTTGAGCCCCTTGGCCCCACAGCTGCCATGACAGGCTCACACGCAAGAACCAGCCAGACTGATCATAACACGTGGAATCAACAGACAGGGCACCGAGCTTCCTGGAAGCCAGGCAAGAGGGCAAGGATAAAGGGGGCTCCCCTTATCTGGCGAGCCAACGTACTGTTTTCCAAGGAAGACCATCGTGTTTGTTGTGCCTGTCTGTGTAAGAGATCTGTCCGGTGGGTCTTTATCGAGGGGCGTTAAGCAGTCATACAAGGGCTGTCTCCTACGAGGAAACGTTTTTTCCCCATTTGGGAAAACGACCAAAGAAAAGCAGCAAGCGTCTGTGGGGTTTGGCAACACACAGGAAGGATAGTCAAGAAATAGACCTGGGCTGCTGAGTCCCTGTGCTGGGTACAAACAGTCAGAGGGGAGCAAGAAAGGCCTGGTTTGCATAAAGCCGTAGGATCTGAGCCTCATTTCTCAGCGAAGAGTCACAGGTGTGCTCTGTTGTCTGGACTCTGAAAATATTCATCAAAGGGGAGAAGCGGTTCAGAAGCTCCCACAGGCTGACTTGGGAGCCCTGACTAAAGTCCAGAGTTAACCCCAGCAGGGAGGCTGGGACTGGCGTGGGGTTGGGACCAGAGTCACGGTGGTTGAATCTGCCACCTGGAGGGCCTGGAATGGTTCCACTCCCATCATGTGGCCTCAGGGATCGCCCGGCCCTCCCCGCTTCCCATGCCTGTCCCCCTTCCTGGGAACTCCTCGGGTGGCCCAGCTGAGGGCAGTGGACAGGCTCTGGATCAGCCTGGCCCCAATACCGTGACCACATGGTCACTCTCTGAGCCACGGCTAACAGGCCTGGGGGTGGGGAGGGCAGCTGTTGGGCCAATAAAAATTCTCAATTGAGAACGTAACCGGAAGCGTCTTTTGAGGTCCACGGTGCCAGCTGGGAAACACCTGCCCACTCGCCCCTGGGCCGCTGGCCAGAGAACAAAGATCAAGCTGCGGTGAAGCGATTTAGAATTCCTTTTCCCCGGCGATCTCCCGGAGGGGCTTTGACAAGGCTGGGTTTGCGCAAGGCTTCGAGGCGCCCTGTGGGCGTGGGGGGTATTAGTTGGGCAGCCAGCCCCAAGGTCAGCAGTTCGGTTCCCAACCGCCAGCCCTTTCAAGGGAGACCCGACGGACTCCCAAACCGACCAGGGCGGCCCCACTCTGCCCTACCGAGTCGCGAGGTGCGGCGTAGACCCCACGGCTGCGACGATCCGTAAAATGGAGAAGTGGACAGGGGCTCCAAGCCGCCCCAGAAGAGGGGTCTGCCCGGCTCTGACCTCTGCTCATTCCAGGGTCAACCTTCCCCACATCCTGCTTCACCCCAGGCCCCCGGTACAATGCGCCTCATCCCCTCCGCAGACACGTGTTTCTCTGCCACTTGCTAGGGCACCTAAGAAGTCAACGCTTTAAAACATACTTCCGTTTTCTATTATGCTCGGCGGTGAATGGGAAGGCGAGGCCACGGGGAGGGGTGGACAGAGAGGGAGAGGGAGAGGGAGAGAGAGACAGAGGGAGGGAGGGAGGGAGGGAGGGGCGATGGGGGAGAAAGAGAGAGAGAGAGAGAGAGAGAGAGAGAGAGAGAGAGAGAGAGAGAGAGGCGGAAACGGGTCTGGGCAGAGCTGAATGGGAGCGGGGCACACCTGGACGAGGAGGGGCGGCGGCGGGAAGAGCAGACGGGCACGTGGAAAAAGGAACCCGTCGGCCTGGGCGCCGACGGTGGGGACGCTGGCAGCGCGCCATCGCCACCTCGCGACCGTCCGCAGTACTGCACCCGGAGCGTGCGCTGCCCGCCCCTCCTCCCCGGCAGCCGCTCGGAGACCGGCCCGTCGAGGCCAGAATCCCACACCGTGGCTTACCTGCCTTGGGTCACTTAGAACCTCACTACCATGGAGTCAAATCTGCCTGAGATATCGGCCTTTGAGGGTATTTTATGTTCATTTTTTTTTGGAGGGGGGGCGCATCACTGTCCTCTAGTGGGAGTGGGAGACCCAGTCTTGCTCCTGGAGAGCTGCTGCTGGATTTGGACCGCCAACCCAGTGGGCCGCAGTCCTGCACTCAACCACTGTGCCACCGGGGCTCAGCCCTTAATGTTCAGTTTTATTGTTCGTGTTTACAAATGTATTTCTCCTCTTTCCCCTGTTTCCTTATTTTGATTTCTTTTACCCCGCCGCCTCCCCTCCTGCCCACACGGATGTCATCAATAGGCTGCAGACAGGGGCCTTCCAAGCACTGAGAACTCTGCCTTCTCGTGGGAACCCATGGGCGCTGTGAACTTGCCCTGGAATATCAAGAAATCACAGCAAACGCCGATGCGTTCTTTGGGGCACCCCCACCTAACTTGGGGGTCCCTCACCCTTCCTCTCCCTCCTGCACAAGCACAGGTACACGGAAGCAGCTTTACACTTCAGATTTCCCAGGAGCTGGCTGTGTGGGGGGCTGGGGGGGGCGCGCTCATACAACGAAGCCCTGGTTTCTGATGTGACCAGAGCGCCAAAAAGGGTCACCTCTGCTTCTCCATAGTCAGAGGGGAGCCCTGGGGGGCACGAGGGGTTCTGTGCGGGGCTGCTAACTGCAGAGTTCGAAACCACCAGCTGCTCTTTGGACGTGAGATGAGGCTTCGGAGAGTTACAGTCTCAGAAATCCACAGGGGCCGTTCCACTCTGTCTGTGGGCGTGGGCGGGTCATGGGTCGGAATCGCCGGGATGGAACCTGGGTCGGGCTTGTCTGAGGTGTTCTTTGTTGTTAGAATCTCTGAACACGGAACAGCAGCTAATTCCTGCTAATGTCCCCCTTGCCATGGTTCCCTCCCCCCTGCCCCCGCCACCCCCCCGTCCTGTGCCCTATCATCTTTCACTCTGCTCACACGCACCGCTCATCTGGCACAGGGCAGTGGCTCCCTGTCCTCTGGACACACAGGTGGCCCTGAGGTAAAACCGGCTCCATGGCAACCAATCACCGCTGCCCGGTTACATTCTCCATCCAAGGGCATTCTGCCCATCTGGTTTATTTTATTTGTTCTGACTATAAGCGCTTTCATTATTTTTTAAAAAGGGGAGGGGTAAGGCCCATGGAGAGGACTCACTTATCATCTCTATGAAAGTAATTCCTCTGAATATTTCATACTTCCATCCCTCCTGGTGCTTGGCAACTCCCCTTCCCACCGTCCACACAAACACATGCGACGGTGATGCTGGGGGCCCGGGGACCCAGCCTGGATTGGGATGGGGGAGCTGAGCACCCTGAGGAGTTGGGGGGAGACTGCCCGGAGGGGAGGAGGAAAGGCAGGCAGTGGATGCAGAGGCGAGGCAGGGGCTCTGGTCAGGGCTGGGTCAGAGGGAGTGGGCTGGGGCCCTGGGGGCGCAGTCCTTACGCACAGGGCTGCTAACTGCAGGGTCAGCAGTTTGGGAGAGAGATGAGACTTTCTACTCCCGGGGAGAGTTCCAGTCTCGGAAATCCCCAGGGGCAGTGGCGCCCTGCCCTGTGGGTAAAGTGACCAGCTGTCCCGCTTTTTAACAATTTTACAATGTCCTGCAGCGTTTTAAAATTAACATAGGGCTGGGCTCTGGGGTGGCGTAGTGGTTGTGGGCAGAACGGCGGCCCACAGGGTTGGCGGTTCAAATCCAGCAGCTGCTCTCCAGGAGCAAGGCTGGGCTTCCCACTCCCACCAGGAGGCAGTGATGCCCACACAAAAAATAAAATAAAAACCTTAAAATTAAAATAAATATATTATAATACTATTTTTGCATTCTGTGAACATTTTTGTTGCTCCATATAGACCCAATTTTTTTTGGGGGGGGGAATCACTGCCCTCAGGTGGTGGGAGTAGGAGGTCCAGCCTTTGCTCCGTGGAGCTGGAATTGAACCTTCATCCCAGTGGGCCGCAGTCTCGCGCACAACCACTATGCCACCGGGGCGCAGCCTAGATCTTATTTTTAATCAAGAACCCCCACCCTGACCCCACGATCAATGGTGTCCCGCTTAAAATCTGGTCACTTTACCTGTGGCGCCCCGAGGAATCAGAATCAGCCCGATAGCAGGAAACTCGGTTTTCTGCCAGCTTGGACAACACATTGGACCACCCTGGGGATCCTGCTGCTGAGGGTCTCATGGGAGGGGGTGAGGCTCAGACCCCCCCCCCTCGGGGATTCTGTTCGGCAGGCAGAATTGAGCAGAGTGGCCCCAGGACTCCCAGGAACAGGCAGACTCCCTGGGCCCCTCCTCTTCACTTTCCTTCACACCCACTCTCGGTGGAACCAGTGGGGACCCACCGACAGCTGCATTTTCCCTTCAAAGTAATTTGCCTTCAGCCTAAAAGGAGCACATGCTCTTCCGGATTTAATGATGTCCCCTCACTACGTGTTGGAATCCTAACCCATAGACTCACGAATTCTATGGAGTCATCTTCCATAATGCAGCCTATGGCCTGGTTAGAGACCTCACTAAGTAGGGTACGTCCTAAGTCTCATCTCTGCTGAGCTCTAAGAAGAGCAGCTAAGACAGGGGAGCTGGTGAGCACAGCTGAGAGAAGACAGATGTCCCAGGGGGATCAGCAGAACTCAGCCAGGAAGGCAAGAGGGGGCGGGACCTTCCTCAGAGGGGCAGAGAGACTTGCCCTAGAGCCAGCACCTTGCCCTCCGTCTCCCAGTCTCCTGGCCTGTGAGAGAAAACATCTCTGTTCCTTAAACCTCACGGCATTTTGCGACAGAGTGCTCGGAGTCTAATCATGCGTCACTGGAGCCGATGATGAAGACAGAAAAGCTCAGAGAGAACAGGCTTTTGCATACATCCCAGCAGCCTCAGCAGATGTGCTTTTCTTTCCCCACTCTTCCTTCCTCAGTGTGGTCTCTCCGTCTCCCAGCCCTGCCCTGGGGTGGCGGGGCTGGGTCGGTGACGTCCAGTTGGCGTCTACCCACAGTGACCTGCAGAGTGAGACGCTGCCTGGTCCTGGGCCCTCCTCATTGTAAGTCCAAGCCCATTGTTGCTGCCACCGTGACCATCCTGCAGAGGGCCTTCCTCTTTTTCTCGGCCTGGCCACTTAGCCAGAGTGATGTCCTTCTCCAGGGACGGGTCCCTGTAATAGCTGAGCATTTATTGAGCATTCAGGCCACAGGAGCACAAAGACCTCAAGTTGCCTGGCCCCTGGGGCCGCCCCCTGGGGGTGGGGGGCATGGGGAGGAAACACAAGTCATCTTAGCAGGTCGCTTCCATAAGCCTTGTCCAGGCTTCTTCCATCAGCCTCCCCAATCTCACTTCTCCTTTTCCCTGGATCTGGGGGACAGCTGAGATGGTCTCCCTTTCCATTTACTCAGGGTTTCTTGGGATTTAAGGGGAGGCTGTGACTCCTCCCTTGGCCACTGACCTCCCCCCATCTCTTTCGCTCAAAGTTACTCTTTCTCCTGAGCCCTTCAGATGTGGAACCTCAGTTTCTGCCCAGTGAGGCTCCCCATCCCGTCATTGGGGCATCACAGGCTGCGGGAAGGGCAGAGATAAGGGAAGGGCATTCCGCAGACAGAGGGCAAGTGAGGGAGGGAGGCTGGAGAACAGTGCCCCAGGGAAGCGCAGAAAGCCTGGGAGGGGTAGGCGTTGGGCGGGGCAGAGCCCTGAGGGCAGCAGGGGGTGAGGCTGGCAGCCCCAGAAGGCCAGGAGAGGTACACTGGGCAAAGTCTTGAAGCACCAGGGTAGCTTCAAGTCAGGAACCTGAGGGTGATGGGGAAGATTCCAGAGACAGCTGAAGCAAGGAATGTGGGAACAGGCGTTGGAGGGAGATGGGGCTGGGGCAAAGATAGAGACCACGGTGGGACTTCTGGTGGGCGGGTGTGTGTGTGGGGGGGGCATCTTCTGGTGGGAGGGGCTCCTGAAGATACCAAATGGCTGGAGCCAATGGTCACAGTCCCCAGTCCTTGCAGGCATCCTCAAACTACAGCCCGCGGGCCAAATGTTACCTACGGAGCACATTTATCCGGCCCACCGGGTGTTTTTGTCCCCACTGTCTTCCTGCTTAGCAGCCGACTCATCCCGGGCCCACAGTGAATTTGTTCATAGTTTTTTGTTTTTAACTATAGTCCAGCCCTCCTACAGTCTGAGGGACAGTGAACTGGCCCCCTGTTTAAAAAGTTTGAGGACCCCTGCTTAGTGGGAGGCTCCTTGAGGTCTCCACTGTCCAACACCCTGTCCAGGTCACGGGTATGGGGAGGCTTCAGGGAATACTTTCTTTTAAAGGCTAAAGACGGGCCTGGGTGGGCGAAGTGAGGCTTTCATTAGCAGAAATCAGGGGTGAGACATCCTGGCCTCCTGTGTCCCAGGGACATTGCCTGACGACTGCCTGGATTAAAGAGAGGGCCCAGGCCCAGCCAGGGCTCAAGGCTCAAGGCTCTCAACCATCCTGCTGCGTGGATACCCAGGGCCGACAAAGCCATCATCCCTGCATTGCGCAGGGGCCTTCTCTGATGGACAATGTGCAGGGAGACAGCCGCCGTCAGCGGCCGGGGGCGGGGTTGCCGTGTGGCCGTGAGTGACCCAGCAGAGCAGCTTCTGGGAGAGAGCTGGTGTGCATGTTTGTGCCAGGGCGTGCCGTGACACCAGGAATGCCAAGTGAGGGCGGGCTGGGCGGGAGAGCGATCGACCAGTCATGGAAATCCTCTTGCCCCACCCAGGCATCGGCGTCAAGTCAGCACGCCCCTCCCAGCGGCTGCCCAAGAGTCCCTTCTAAAAGGGGGGGCGGGTGACAGGTGACACTGCACAGAGTGTAAAAGGAAGACAGCAATAGTCTCAGTAGAACAGAGGCCGACAACCCATGGGACACTGACAGCCCACCAAGAGGAAGTTTCCCGCGGCAGGAAGAGGCCATCTGCCTAGGGAGACTGCAGAGGGCCCCGCAGAGGGCCTGGAGCCCAGAGCCTCCAGAGAAGGGCCGAGCACAGGCCAAAGGCTGGACAGGGCCGGGGCCGCTGGGAGAGGCCGGCCTGGGTGTCGGATTATGCAATCAGCAAGACAAGCCGGGCTTCCTTGTGCTTACTTACTACTCGGGACTGAGCACGACCACATTACCGCAGCGCAAACACCCAGGTCCTGCTGCTAGGAATGGCTGGCCTGTCTCTCGCCAACACCCCCAGCCTCTCCCTTGTCTCAACCAGACATCTCGGCCAGGGCTGGAGTCCCACGCTGCGGGGTTCGCACAGGCTTGCGTGGGCTTCCTTCGTCAGCTCCCTCGGTTTTATGTGGAATTGTTCAGTCAGCTGACCCAGGAAGCAAAGCAAGCCCACGCTTACTTACTTACTTACTGGGTAGAACAGTCCTGCCAGCCCTTCACCTATGAGCCAGGGTGTGATGTGGAGGTAAATAAAATCACAGCCTAGGGACACCCCTCCCCCCACTGGCCTGTCCAGGAGGGGGAGGGGGCGGGCGGCAGTGGCCTCAGCGCAAGACCACTGGCCCTGCTGAGAGGGAACTGTGGGTGCTGGCTGTCTGGGGAGCCTGCCACGCAAGGAGGACAGGGGGATCTGAGCCAGCCCAGCCTGCTCCCACCCTCAGAAGCTGGTACTTCCAGCTGGCAGAGGCCCCAGGGCTGCAGGAGCACCCACTGTCCTCCCAATGGGAGCCCCCTAACTTCTTCGGAGTTGAAGACCAAAGAGAAGCTTAGCCGGAGGGTATCATGTTAGAACACGAGGCAGGGAGGGGGCTGCTGCTGTGGGCGCCCGGCCGCGACCCCACAGGTCAGGGACAGCCAAAGCCCACAGTGTCCCACGTCTCGTCACAGATGGCCATCGTGGCTCAGCAGTAACAGGGCAGGGAATGGAGTCACAACGGGATCCCCCTTCCCTGAGGGGGTTCAGGGCGCTGCAGGCCGGGGCCTCCTTGGGCGGAGCCACCGCATCTCCCCTCCGTGGTGGTGGGCCGGGTGCCAGGGGAACAGCCCGCCCCTTCGCACCTCCGTCCCGCCGCGGCCTGGCCTTACCTTCCCGCCGCCGGGCTGGTGCTTCAGGTTCTCGGTGGAGCCGATCTTGGACCTGACGTTCTTCAGGTCTGGCATGGGCACGGGCGCCGTCTGCAGGCGGCTCTTGGTTGAGGCCGGTGACTTGGGCGGGGTGCGGACCACCGCCACCTTCTTGGGCTCCCGGGTGGGCGGAGTCGGCAGGGAGGGGGTGCGGGAGCGGCTGCCAGGAGTTCCCGGGGAGCCCGGGCTGCTGTAGCCGCTGCGGTCCCCGGATTTCCCAGACTCACCTGGGAAGGAACGGGGAGAAAGGGCTTGAGGCTTGCAGGGGACCGGGTGGGGCGGTGGGGGTCCGGCCCAGCCTCAGGGTTGGAGGAATTTGGTGGGAAATGCCGTCTCCCGCCAAGCTTTTCTCCTCCCTCCCTGCCTCGTCGCTTAGCCAGGGACACCCCGTGCCCAGGAAGATAGGAGTGGGCATCGGAGACCACCCAACACCCCCTGCAGAGATTGACCATCTTCAACCCACAGAAGGCCCCTCTTGCTGTGTGGTCTCAGGCCACTCACTGCCCTCTCTGAAGGCACCCTGATTCCTGGGAGCTGGGCACCATTCCGCTGCGTGCCCACATGGGGGGTGGGGTGGGGACGGCTTCTCTGGCAGCCCCTGGTCAGGCTCCCTGACATCCTTTCTGTGAAGAGTCCCTAACTGTCCTTAGCTCTCCAGACCAGCCAGGATGCCACTGTGTCCGCCCTGCTGTGCCCTCCTCCAGGCCAGTGCAGACTCATGCCCACACGCTTTTCCAAGCCCAGCACAGACCTCGCCCCGAAAGTAAGCGAGGGGAACCCCTGCCCCCCAATGGTCTCGACACCTCGGGGTGTCCTTTACCCTGCTCCCCCAACACCTCAGTAGCTGGCCTTTCTGTGGGCCTTCGGGGTCCGTAATGCAGATTCCTGGACTCCATCCAGACCCAGCACGTCAGAACCTCTACGGCTGGGGCCTGCCCGACTGGTTTTCTCCAAACTCCCAGGCTGGCATCCTGGCGTCAGCTGGTCAGAATCCCTGGACTGCATCCATGCTGGGCCCGAGCTGGGAAGCTGCCC
>PVJH01043015.1:0-13870 GCA_004026705.1 Nesogale talazaci | reverse complement strand
GCCAAGGGGAGGCCTTTCTTGACAGAACCCAGGGAAAGCCTGTCCTGAGAGGGTCAAGAGGCCGCCTGCCAAGATGTGGGGGTATACATTGCACAGGGGGTGCCCGTAAAAGAGTTGTGCTTCATTGTTAGTATCAAGCCAGCCTCGTCTTGGCACTGGCCCAGAGTGGTCCTCAAGCTGCTGGCTGGGAGCTGGCCCAACCAGCACAGGGGGCCCAGATTCTGCCAAGAAAAGCCACAGAGATGCATGGAGGACAGAGCCATGTTGCACTTGACCTGAGTTAAAGACTCACCTACTAAGAGAGGGAGGAAGAGACACCTGCAGTGCTGAACCACAGGGTGCTTACCTAAGGACACATGAATGGACACAGGTAATTTGGGGGGGAGGGAGACCTCCTCCCAGACATAAGTGAGTCCTCTCTCTTACAAGTGGGGTCCTCATGGCAACAGAGTGGATTGATTCACCTTGAATCTGTCCCTAACGCTTGCATTCTATAAAGAATCTATTTCTATTGCTTACTGTCTAGTGTCTATCAATAAATAAACACAACTCTCAACTGCCAATGTTCTGGGAAGAGTTCTTGAGCACATAGTGTGCACAAACATGCACAGACCAGTGATCGGCTGCTCTCAGAACCATTGGGGGCACCGCTGGCAGCATCCCACCACCAGGCAGGTCCCCGTATGACAGCAAGATGACAGATGAAAATCAAAGCAGGCAGGAATCACTTCAGACACTAGCAGGCCGCCAGGAATGGCAATTAATGGATTGTTACCAAAAAAAAAAAAAAAGTCTTTGCACCCTTTCCCACTGGGATCAGAGGACTGGAATGGGCAGGAGGCAACCTCCCGGTGGTGAAGGTTTTTGTCAAGGACCAGAAGCTGAAACATTTTTTAACAGGGGGCCAGGAAAAGCTGTCGCCATGGGTCTCACGGGCAGGTTCTTGCCCATCCTGGAAGGAGCCTTTTTGGTCACCATCTGGAGCAGTGGTTCTCAACCTTCCTCATGCCATGCCCCTTTCCTACAGTCCCTCATGTGGTGGTGACCCCTCAGCCATAAAGTTATTTTATTATTTTTAATAAAGTTATTTTTGTTGCTACTTCATCACTGTCATCTTGCTACTGTTATGAATCATCATGTAACTCTCGGATAGGCAAGATGCACTTGCTTTGTTACAAATTGAACATAATGAAAGCATCGTGATGAATCCCAAAAACAAGATGTCATCATGCACTGTGAAATATTGATCTCTAAAGACAAATAAATGAAGTGTTGTCTTGAAGCGTGGTGTAGCATGGGGAACAGTTTTCACGCATGTGGGCGTCTCTGCATGTGGGTGGATCCATCTAGAGATGGATAGAGGAGTGGTGTCTCAGTTCCTAAGACCATCGCAAGTCTGTGTTTTCCGATGGTCTTAGGCGACCCCTGTGAAAGGGTCCTTTGACCTCCAGAGGGGTCACGACCCCCAGGTTGAGAAGCACTGTCCTGGTTTGTGAGAGACTCTGCCTGTTTGGATTCTGATTCATAGGGAATTTTGCATCTTCCTTTTACCCTCTATGAGGACGACAAGGTGATGCTTCTTTACTACCTTGTCATTGACACGGGCCAGGCCTGGCCTCACCTTCTACTCTGGAAGGTACCACATGGACCCCGGCCTCCCAGGACGTCCCAGCAGACCCAAATATTCCAGAGGCTCCTCACCCACTTCACTCAGCTAGCAACGCGTGATCTTGACTGGGACTTACCCAACGCACCCTGTAAGTCAAGGATGGCGAGAGGGAAAGGTCCAACACACGGACTTGAAGACTTCATAACACTCAGTTATGAAGAAAGGCAAATCCCACAATGTGCTCTGAGAGGGGGGCACTTTATGTTGTTCTCTTCTTAGCACCAGATCCTGTCTCTGGTTCTCCCTGCCATGAGCTCTCAAACTGAAAGGACCTTTGACCCAACTAGAAGGCCCTGGGCAGGGTGGGAGAAAGAGAAGGAAAAAATTCAAAATCACGGAAAGAGGGGAGTTAGAGCTTTCCTCTAACAGACAGTCCTTAGACACCCTCCAAACTCAGAAGGGAACTTACTCCCTCCTGAGATCACTTCACAGCCAGACAAGAGGGCAGTCTGGGAAGTGAATCCAGGACCTAATGTATGTCTCTGATAACTGATCATGTGAGACCAAAAGGCTAGGATTTGCCCCACACTCAAACTCAAAAGGCAGAAAAGACAGAAAAATGGAAATAGGAGCCGGGATGGAAGTGGGGAGGGTGCTTGACTGACGATTGAAGGTTGTAAGAGGAGTCCGGAAACTGCATCTCTGACGCGTCGAATGGGAAACTAATTTGTTTTGTAAACTCTCACCTAGGTCACGATACAAGGTTAACAATACAAACCATCGGCCACTGCTGGAAGAGTGCTACTGCTCCTCTCTTAACTCGGTCTCCCACGTCACAGCCTCTTCTGTGACTAGAGAATCTCTGGGCTACCCCCCACCTGCACCCCACCCACCTGGCATCAGGTAATTACAGCCCAAGCTTTCAAAAGGCAGGGCAGGCTCAATTCTATTCGTTTCTGCAAAGGCCTGTTATCTTATTTACTGGAAGCTGCACAGCTAGGCTCTAGCGCATGGGTAACAATCGAGCTGAACCATTATTATCAGACAGATGGCAGACTCTCTTAAAGGCATATATTAAATAATAAAATGCCACTGCAGGCCTCGCCACAAAGGAATATCAACACAAATCTTGAGTCTGGCTTTGTTTCCACTCCCCCCCCCCCCCCCCCCCCCCCACACACACACCTCCTCTTGCAAGGTCTCAGGGTGAGAGGTGCCAAAGGGAACAATAGCAACAAAGAGTTGTGTGTGATTCAAGGAAGAGGATGCCAAGGCCCCTGCGATCATCACCGGGTTACAGCAGGCATCTGGAAGGATCACACCAGGCTCGCAGGTGACAAGCAGAGAGGTTGGGCACAAAATGGGGCCCACATGGAGAGGTCTCTGGACCAAAGCGGGGCCCAAGCCCTCTGGTCATGATGTCCTATTAGATCATCAGTGTGTTGTGTTAGCACAAAGCATGCCATTAGAAACCAGGTCAATTCAAGGTGTGCCTTTGAGCAGTCATTTACAGAGAAGGGACTCCAGGCTTCCTTGGTGTCTTTTAAGTGCCGGGCAGCACTGTTGGCGAGTCTGACCTCACAGCCAGACGACAAAGGAGGCATCGTTGTCTCCACTGTCCGAAGAAGCAGAGAGACCCGAAACGGGCCATTGACTTGTAGACCTGAGACTTCCTGCTAGAGCAGATGACAAGGACGCTCCACACATCCCAACATGCTATGGAGGGGGCAGTGGTGGAGTCAGAGGACCGGCCTTTGAATGCTCACGGGTCATGCCAGCGGTCAAGTTCATGGAGCCTCAATGTTCTCATGAGTCCCCTCCCCCAGAACTGTCAGGCAAAAGTGAAAAGAAACAATGTTCAGGTAGATGCCACACCCAGTGCTTGGCTCCTAGTACACTCTCTCTGAGGATCTACCAAAACGCAACACAGCAACAGTTATACGGTGGTTCTCAACCCCCCTCATGCTGTTACCCTTTAATACAGCTTCTCACGTTGTGGTGACCCCCAAACCTTACAATGATTTTCATTGCTACTTCATAACTACAATTTTGCTATGGTTATGAATCGGGTAATCCCTAAGGGGGTCGCGACCCATAGGTTGAGAACCACTGAGCTATTAGTCTATCTTCTCAGCTAAGAAGCACAGGGTTACAACTTTTTAGATATTGCAATCATTTGGCCTAATATTGATTTTGATATTACTGCTCGCCGACCTCCTGGTTTCTCTCCTATTTTCTTGGTTTGGTTCGTAGTGCTTGGGTCTGAAAAGCTTATGAACAGCTTCCCTAGCGCCCAACGGTTCTTGACTCACTGGGAGACCCAAAGGAAGGGGGAGGGCAGAAGTCAGTGGAGGTCATGGGATACTGTGTATCCAGTCACCTCCATGTACAAGACTTCTTTGCCTTGAAACCCAGAGAGCTGACCACATTGAATATTTTGTTTGCTTGTTTTTGTTTGTTTTGGCATCACTGCCTCTGGTGGTCGTGGGAGCTACCCAGTGCTGCTCCTGAGAGCCGCCGCTGGGTTTGAACTGTCAAGCCCTCGGGCCGCAGTCCTGCACTCAACCACTTACACCACCGGGGCTCAGCCCTACATTGAATATTTTGATCAATGATTCTATGGAACAATTCGGATCAAAAGGGGGTAAATCCAGAACAGAATCTGACATTCTATTGGCTCCCAGCCTTTCTGTCTCTAGTCATTGAGGCTAGGTAACTCACCCCACCCCCACCCCAAATAAAACAAAACTATTATCCTGAGATGATCCACACACCTTGAATTCAAATTAATCTCTGTAATTGTCTTCGAAGCAAATTATAATTTGTCTAATTAGAAAAGAATGCCTGCAGTAAGCATTGCCCTTTTAACGAATTATTGATGTAGAAAAGGCAACTTGAAAGGATAGAGGAGACACTTAGTGGGGATGGGCCCTTGTGTCATTGATGGTGAAAGAGACTGGAAAAGGTTGTTGAGAAAGGGTGGCCCGACTTGAAGAACGTTAGCAACGTCACTGAGTTCTACATGTAAGAAAGGTTGTTGTTGTGCATGTGTTCGCCACAATAAACAAATTAATTGAAAATAAATATAATTAATTAGTTGATATATCAAGAGCACCCCAGAAAGACGTGTGTGTGGGGGGGTTTGAGATCACGTCCTGGAGTGTTATTCATCCTGGAAGACCCAGGACCCACCATGTCTGATTCAGTGTTTGTTTTCACACATCTATTGATTTTCCCACCAGCCCGGGAACTCACCTGAGAGGAAGCCAGGCCTGGAGGGCAACAGAAAATGCCTCAAAGTCAAGGGATGGGGTCACCACCTCCAGAGGCCACTGGCCTCCCTCCACCCCACCCAGGCCTGGCCAAACCAAACAGAACCCCAAAATAACCAGGGTCGGGTCTCGGGAGACCTGCTTTTCTTACCAGCTAACCCCTCTGTGACATTAGGCAGGCTAAGGAGGGGGTCTCAAGTAGGCTCGATTTTCAATTACCTTCCCTCCATGAATTTAGCCTCTCTGTCTCGGTTTCCTCATCTATAAATGGAGTTTACATCTATAAATGTGACCTCACAGGCCTGATGTTTGGCTAAATGAACAAAAACAAAAGACCTACCGTTATTTGTCAGAGCATAGGCACACTTCCTGCCCCCCCCCCCCCCACCGCCCAAAGTGGAGAAAAACCAGGGTGCATTTTAAGGTCCGATGTGTGGTACCCCGGAACATGTGTTTATGATCCCATGTGCCCACTTACTGGCCACTGCTGTTTGCATGCGGTGGACTGCTATGTGTTCCGGAGGTGGGGTGGGGGGATGGGGAGGGGAAGTCCCGCCTCGTGGAATCTCAATGTCAGTCAGGTCACAAGATCAGCACAGGGCACAGAGCACACCTCCCCTCATTTGTTAATGAAAGTGGTGATGTTTTTTTTAACACCCCTGTTGAGTGTATGCTGTTACATTTGACCATATTTTGCTTTATTTTAATAAGTATCTTAGTATACTGGTACTATTGGGTTCAGAATGTCTTTTTCTTGTTTTTCTGCTCTCAAAACTGGATGCTTTTTAGGGTCAGGTGCGTCTTATGGTCCCCGAAGTACGATACTTTAGATTGGAGCTTGCTCTTGAGAAGCCCCGCGCCGAGCGTGGCAGCAGGTGGACCAATGAGATGCTCCTACAGACCAGGTGGTCGGACTTTGTCTCCCTGTTCAGTGAAAGCAAATGGCTTTGCTTTCCAGTTAGACCTCGGGCGGAGCCTTGCAGGGATGAGCAGAGAGCCCAGAACCACAGGCTGGGCTCAGCGTGCCGATCAACGGCTCAAGAGCATCCTGCAAGGCCTCTGCTTCCCTCCCTTTGCCCTCACCATCCTCTGCCTCCATCCATTCTTCACAAATCCAGGGATCCCCAGCCCCACCCCTTCTCTATCCACATGGGAGCCTCCTGCAGGGAATGGTTCTTGCTGGCTCCTGATGCTGCTAGTTAACCCAGTCCAGGTGTAGTTTCTAAGGCCCACAGTCTTGTCTCTTTCAGAACAGATCACGTGGACCCCACAGGCTGGACCTTGACTCTTTGCAGGCTGACAATGCTTGGAGAGCTTCACATTCTGTTTTCTCCCACCTGGGCCGTTAAACATGGAAGCACAGAATCAACCCTGCGCTTCTCTTACGATCCCCCGCCTAACCCCCACACACATTATATCAATCACCAGCACCCAATGCCAGCTGCCAGCACCACCTGCTGTGCTCCTCAGACTGACCAGGGCAGCCCCCAGTGGGGTGATGAGTTCAGAGCACCTGTCCTCTCCTTCTACCCAAGCCACAGAGTGTGAGAAGTCAGGCAGGGCTCCCCACCCTGGTGCTCCCACCTCCACTCTGCTCAGAGCTCCACTGAAGCTTCCAGGCCCCCAGGCCAGCCCTGCTCCTCCTCTCCTGAGGGAACAGACCACTTTGGATGGGCCACTGGGAAAGGCCTTCTTCCCCCACCCCAACCCCCCACCCCCCGCACCCCGGGGTATTCCTCACTGGCTCACCAAACAAGTAAGCAAACCCATCTCGAGCAGGAGGCCAGCTAACAGAGCCAGCGCAAGGTGGTCAAGTGGACCTCCAAGTGTCTCTGCTAAGCCATTTGGGTCCCCTCTCTGAAAAAGGGTGAGAAGGTAGTCTTTTCTGAGGTTTCCCTGAGAAGATTGGAAAGGGAGACTAGAAAGGGGGGGGGAGGTGGGAGAGACATGCCTGAGACTCAGAAACCTGCTCTCAGCCACCTCGGCTACCCAATGCCAGCCTGATGGTGGCAGAGAGACAGAACTCCGACAAGGAGAGAGCTGAATAACCTCCCTCCTCCCTTCCCCCCCCACCCCCACTGTCATTTGTTTTTCTCTTCAAACCAAGAAAAAGTTATGTAAGTGGGGGGGAAATGCCCCAGCCCAAATGTAGGAAGGGAACATTTTACTCGGCGGCGGTGGATATTTCATTTAACAAGCGGCCCCTGGAGCAGAAGGAACCATTCCGCATCCGTCTTGCAGGCAAGAGAAGACAGCGCATCCCAGGAGAAACGCCCAACCAAACCCCATCCCCACGGACTCCGGGAGAGGTCTGCCTTCTCCGCCCCAGCCCCTCTGGACACTCCCACCTCCTGGACAAGAAGAAGTGGACACAAGATGCAAGTGATGATGGACCCGCACTCACAGCTCTGAGCAGTCCCTCGGCCTCACTTGAGAGGTCCATATGAGAAAGGGGTTCCCGGCCTCAGCACAGGCGAATCCCGAGCTTCCCAGTGCTCCAGGCGGCTGCCACAGCTCATCTGCAACAGATGGGGCCCAGGGCTGGGTGTGTGCCCAGTCCCCAGCTCCGCACACCAAGCAGGCGGCAGGCAGCATGAGGTGGCCCAAGCAGTGAGGGGCGGCAGTCCTCCGTGCCCAGGGCTGGCTTGCTGCCGCTCACAGCCAGGGCAGACTACAGGCGAGTCTGCAGAGAACTGTCATCCCTGCCTGTGGAGGAAACCCCCCATCGCACACAGCAGGGCTGTGGGAGGGAGGAAGGCTGCAGGGAGCTCTTTTAAAAAGACAGGCAACAGGAGAAGTGGAGACAGTGGTGGGAGACGGTGATGCAGCAATTGATTGAGACTTGAGGGTGTCTGGGCTCTGGGGCCTCTGGTTCCTGTCATGCTCCACCAGCGCCCCCGTCCTCACCTCCCTGACCCTCACCGGTCCCTATTGGCCTTCAAAACAAGCTGAGAGGACTCTGAGAAAGGAGGGTGAGGAAAACAGCAAGTTGGCTTCAGGAATCTGGACTCTAATGATCCCCGTTTCTGGAACAGAGCGTGCAGTTTTCTGTCTGGCAAGAATGAAAGCTAAGCTTCCCAAATGGTTCTGTTCATGAAAACCCCAAGATACGCTGGGCCTCCAACTCCATGTGAAGGCCATGTGGTCCCTGCTCTGAAGAAGTGTCAGGTGACAGGGGGTCGAGACGGGGAGCGGGGTCAGACTTGCGTGGCTAAGAGACACTAAGGGCTCTAATTTCAGAACACCACCCTGGTTGGGGTCACCACTTGCTATCAACGTGACTCTCATTAGAAAGCGGTGGGGAACAGCTTTGAAAGATAGTAAGCGCCCCCCCCCCCCATGGAGATTCGGATGACATCATTGAGACGACACTTGAGGGCTCTCTAGAAGGCTGGACTTTAGACTGCCTAGAATCTCCCACGGTTCCAAGTGTAAAATGTACTCCCTGTCGGCTCAGGTAAGCGCCACAGAAGTTAACGGTGGGAAAAGCCACTGCTGGGTCACTTGTCAAGTCACTTGAGCTGAAGGCAATTTAAGAAAAGATGGGGCTTTGGGGAAGAATTCTAAGGAGTTTCTTTAAGACTCATTTCAGTCCAGGAGGCTCAAATCCCCCAGAAGTCAGCTGATGCTGAGCCAGATGCACTGGACAGAGGGAGCAAAATATCAAGAGAGTTTTTAGCCAGACTGTCCCTCCATATTGGCTGCAGGCCGCCGCATCCCTGAGGAGACGCCCTTTGAACTGATGCGCAGAGAAGCGTGCAGCACCGAAGTGATTACATCATATCACAGCGCATCCTGAGGGGTGTGTATGTGTGTGACTACAGAATTACATAATTGCCCAAACACATCCTAACTCCCCAGCCATTCATAATTGTAGCCCAGCTAAGCTGATGTTCAATCTCACGCATCACCAGGCTCTACAGAGAGCCAGGAGTTACCTGCACGACTTCCAGTTCCTTCCCAGACATTGACTCTTCCACTGAGTCCATCAGGTTCGAGTCCTGGTTCGGGTATTTCTTCTCCGAATCGCAGTTCATCTTGAAAAGCAAAAAACCTGAGCCAGAACACTTGCTCCCAGGGTTGGAAGCAAGATAATGGACAAGAAAGCACTGGAACGAAAAATGAGCCTTAGCCAGGGATGTGCAGGGTTCTTGAGGAGTCAGGGCGGGGCGCCAGAGTAGCAGGAACTCGCGGATGAGTGAAAGGCTGGTACCATGAGAGCAGAGTGGACACCCCCTGCAGCCTGTCTCTCCCCCCCCTCCCCGCCCCAAGCACCCATTCTACAGGGACACCAGATTCCAGCCAACCATAATATTTTGCCCCGCTGGTTCTGGAACTAGCCTGGCCAGGCTCATTGGGCTGGTTCTTTTTTCTTTTTTACTGTGTGCTTTATTCCAAAGCACACAAACAAGTCTTTAAAAGAAAAAACACAAAAACAACCCCTCACCTAATTAGCTTGGCTTGGAAATGCTGGAATTACCAGGAAGATGGCTGCCAAGATGCAGAAGGTTCAAAGGTTTGCTACCCTCTGAGGCAAGTCCTTGGGAATGACTGATGGGGTGTGAGTAACTTTTGGCACTTCTGCCAGCTCATCTTGGTCTCAGGGACCCGGAGTTACTCGTTAGAGTCTGAAAAACATAAACAACTCTGCTCTGGCTTGCAAAATCCCAACCACAGGGATGAATATAGTTCACACCTGTCTTTATCCTTGCTGCGAAACTCTCCAGTCTACGATTAGTCTCACTTTGGGTCCTAATTTCACACAGTGTGCTCGTCTTGTGTGTGTGTGGGGCGGGGGTGCAGTTCTCTTAAAGCACCAAGCAGCGTTTATATGGAAGCTACTGTGTAAACGTGAAAAACCATTGTTGATCCGGTTGGGCCAGCCTCAGGTTATGGAAAGGACCTAACGGAAAGAATCCTATCTGTGGTGAGGTTTGTGTCAACGTGCCTAAGCTGTAGCGCTCAACTATTTAATCAAATATGAGTCTAGGCATTGCAACGAAAGCATTTGTAGGGGAGGCCAACTTCTGCAGCCGGTTGACATGAAGTAAAGATCACCCTGGAGGATGTGGATGGACCTCATCCAGTCAGCTGAGGGTCTCAGAACAAGAGCTGAGGAGTCCCCAAAGAAATTCTGCCTCGACGCTGCGGAAACAAACCTTGTCCCTGTCTGTGTAGATATAGGTATACATGAAAGTGAATGGATGTCCCACTTTCTAACAGCATCCCGCGGCATTTTAAAGTTAAAATAAATATATTATAATACTATTTTTGCGTTCTATGAAAATTGTCACTGCTCCATATGGACCAAAATTTTAATCAAGAAACACCACCACCACCACCACCCCGGTCAATGGTGTGCAGCTTAAAATCTGGTCCCTTTAATATACACACAAATACATGTGTTCCAGTGAGTAGATGCCCTGGTGGGGGAATGAGTTGAGTGGTGGGTTCATTGAAGAAAAATGAGGTTTTCTATTCTCGTAAAGACTTACAGACTCGGAAACCCACAGAGGCAGTTCGACGCTGCCCTGGAGGGTCACTATGACTCAACATTGCCTCGATGGGAGCAGTCTGATTAGTTTTTTTATCCACTGACCTGCGATCCATAATGAAGACAACAAACACGCTCATTCCACCTCATTTTCAGCCAGCAGCTTGGAGGTTACGAATGAGTCTCCAACTTCCATGTATTTAGATACACAACCCAGGAGAGGGCTTCAGAAACATTTGTGAGAGAAATGGGATTGCATGTGCCCACACACTTTGAAGCCCCTCAGATGTGTCAGACCCAGAGAGTCAAAGTCCCCCATTCATACTCCCCTTGAGAAAGGACACACCCTCTGAAAGTAAGGGTTTTTGTGACGGGAAAGACCCAAGAGAAGTCGGTACAACATCTACCTAGAAAACCTTCAAGGAAAGGTGATCTGGGTCCCTAGAGGGCAAGCAGTCCTCCTTCCCTATTGATCCCAGGGTCCCCCAGAAGAGCAGCTCAGTACTTTGCTGACTGTGTTTGCACCCCAACCTCCCCTGCCCCTCTCCTGTCATCAACTTAATAACAAAGCCAAACCTTGTTCATTATGCTTTATGGACCATGGGTTTCACATTCCACAAGGTATACACACTTGGCTTCAGCCACATCCTGTGTCATCCCTCAGCCCCTTCCTCCCTGGGCTTCCTGTTTCCAGTCCTCCTCCTTGACTAAGCCTCTGCCCTCAGGTAAACAGGATCCTTTTGAATTTCAATAGTCGATTATCCTAACACAGAGGGCCCTTCAGTTCCAGATGAGAAAAGGTGACTAAGGGTCAGCGTCTTGTAGGTCAGCTGGGTCTGTATCTTCCCCCCACCCCCATCAGTCTGGTCTGATTTTAAGAGTTGGGTTCCACTGATTTTAAGTTTTTCTTCCACTGTATCCAAGACCTTCTCATGTGAACCTTTTAAACTGTTTTATTTCAGTGCCAGGAGTTTTACCTAATGCTACCTCTCTCCTGGCATAACAGGTAGACAAGCCAAATCACTGGTATTCTATCAAAAAAAGAAACTGTGGTGGAGAGAGGCCATAGTGACGATGACTGTAGCATAGATACGTTAGAGAGCCTGGATGGGGTCACAAGTCCCTTCCCAATTTCTTCTGCACCTCACACTACTCTGCTAGTTCATACCCCTACTTTCATATCTTGCTCATTTGCATCGTCTGGTGTTCCAGAGTTCAGGAATGCTTACCGTTTGGGTAATTAATAACAAGAGAGACCTGCTCATACACTCTAACTAGGTCTTCAGGGTAGACTTCTACCTTCAAGAAGATCCGAAATACAAACAAAAGTGCACGCACACAATCCCTGCTGCTATAGGGATGGCATCACTGTCGGCTATGACATCACTGGCCACATGTGAGGTGACTGTGAAGTGTGTCCACAGAGAGGCAGACTCCGTGTTTTGAAACTTCACGGCAAAGAAGTCGCCACTTCACAGCATTCTGAATGACGACAGTGTGTCCTCGGCTACGTGAGAGCTACTGAAAAGGAGGAATGAACATGGCACACACGTATGAAGAAACCCCACCCCACCCCTTGCGCATGGGTTATAGTCCTTGGCACCCCAGATTCTAGCACAAACCTTTGCTCAACCCAGGCCGTCTTCAACCTAGAAGTCAGAGGCTAGTGCCAAGCTCTCACGCCCACACGGCAGCCAGATGGGGCTGTTGCAGAGAGCAGGACTGCTCTAAGTGGACAGACAGCGGCTGTCCTGAAACAAGGAGAGGTTGCTCAATGAAACCTTTCTTGTTACCCAGAGGAGGCCAACCCTGTCACTGCCCTTGGGTCCCAAATCCCTGAACCTGTGAAAGTGAGGAGATAAGACTGCCACAGGGCATTTCCCCAGGCTCTATCCCCCAGGCGTTCACTTGCTGCACTTCTATTTCAATATGGCAGCCCAAGGCACCCTGGATATCCTTCATCCACATCATCATGCGAATACATCAATTCTTCTCTGTTTTCCCTCGTCACTGTCCAGCTATCACATGCATATGAGGCGACTGGAAATACCATGGCTCGTGTCAGGTGCACCTTGGTCTTCAAAGGGATATCATTGACACTTTAAAGAGGTCTTGTGCAGATTTTCCCCAGGAAAGACATCGTTGGATGTCTTGACCGCTGCCTCCCTAATCCTGGATGGTGGGTCCACACCAAAGGACATCTTTGACTTTGATCTCTTCCTCATCTGTTATGATGTTGACTACTGGTCCAGTTGTGAGAACTGGAGTTTTCTTTTCCTTGAGTGGTAATCCCTATTGAAGGCTGCAGTCTTTGATTTTCATCACCAGGTGCTCCATGTCCTTCTCACTTCCAGCAAGTTTGTGTCATCTGCGTATTTCAGGGTATTACTATGCCTCCCATCCTATCCTGATGCCACATTTTTCTTCATACAGCCCATTTCCTCTGATTATTTGCTCAGCAATGGAATAACGATATGGTGAAAGATCCCTCTGTGATGAAGACCTCACACATAGTCATCATTTATGTTGCTGAAAAAAGGGTATTTCAGTTGTTGGTCTTATGTTGATCTTGTGACATCCACCTTTGTTTCTACCACCAAGGCCATATTTTCCAATTACCGTCCCTTCCTTTGTTTCCAAGTTTTGCATTCCAATCACCAATAATTATCGATGCATCTCACTTGCATATTTGATCAATTTCAGATGAAGAAGTTGGTAGAAGCCTTTGATTTCTTCAGCAAAGACATGGGAGTCATTCCAAACTCAGGCTGTGATTTTGATGCAAAGCAAAAGCAAATCAAAGTTCTTCAGAGAAAAATTGTTTCTTCATCTTTTGAAGCCAGTTCTTTATTACTTGAATTTCTTAAGAGATTTAGGCTACTTCTTGGAGCCTCACGTGCTCCCAGAAGGCAAGCTCGCTGAATCTCTAAAGTGGGCAAGGACTCTTGGTCCTTTGACACAAAGGAATGCATTTGCACAGTCCACAGATTCACCAGCATAGCACCAATACTCCAGCCACTAGCTGGTGTCTATAGTTTGTCATCCACCTAGTCACAAAAGTGTGTGTGTCAAATAAGATACCCACTGTCATCCGACGTGTATCAACCCTACCTAGTGCCACTTGCATGTTTTTACGAGAGCTGAAAAACTCAACTTTCCCCTGAAAAACAGCTGGTGGATTTGAACTTGTGGTTAGCAGCCCCGAACCGAACTCACGGCACCACCAGATGCAGATAAACTCTAAATCACATTTGACATTTGGGAAGATAAGGTTCCATGTAATGACTTGTCTAAAGCACATGACTGGGTACCAAGCCAGCCACTATTAAAACCCATCCCGACTTAAAACTGTTAACATTTGCTGAGCCCCGGTGGCGTAGTGGTTGAGTGTGGGACTGTGGCCCACGGACTTGGTGGTTCAAATCCAGCCGCGGCTCTCCAGGAGCAAAGCTGGGTAGCTCCCATGACCACCAGAGGGCAGTGATGCCAAAAAAA